>CM040980.1:1744787-1762935 GCA_022985145.1 Pangasius djambal
CTAAGGCAGGACAGCATGGAGTAATATCCGAATGAAATGTTTGCACTAGCTGATGTTGGAAGGCAGCATATACTGTATGTATCCTTTGCTGTTGTACGTATCCCATAATGCCATGCGTCAGAGAGGCTGAAAAAAGAAAAGCTAGCAGAAAACACCAGGGAGAGAGAGAGCAGTTTGTGGTCAAATAATTAGAAATGGTCTGGTATAGTCACAGAGTATTCACCCTATTTTCCCAATGATACATTATTCCATCTCACCTAATGGACTTTAGGGTTAGTGTGTGTGTGTGTGTGTGTGTGTGTGTGTGTGTGTGTGTGTGTGTGTGTGTCCGTCCATATCCTAGCAACGAGGTGATGTATCACATCCTTCAAAACCCGTCTCTAACCGATTTCTTTCAGTGCTGCCTTAAAGACAACTGATTTATTAGACAGCAAAGCGTCACGTCAGCTGCCATCTGTTTCAGACGCACCTGATGACCTCATGCTAAATTAACTGCTATTTAGAAACACACAAACACACACACACACACACACACACACACACACACACACATTTTTCTTCCTTTCAACACACATGCTTTCTCTGGTCCTTGTTTTTCTGTCTGACATACACACACATACCTCAGCCTCCTGCTTTCTTACACACACACACACACACACATGTAGAATTAGCTATCATCTATCCGAGCCCATTTTGCCAGTGCATGCTGCCCTTTTCTCTAGCTCTTGGCACCAAAACGGTGTCTAATCCATTAGAGACAGTTGGGAGAGCGACAGGGGTGGGATGACAGCGCGGGTCGAGTCTCAGGCCGCGACGACACACCTGTCAATCAAAGCACACACACACCTCGAGTGGGATTGATTTTCCTGCTGAGAGGAGACGGAGGAGGAGTGCTGCTGCGGCTGTGCTATTTATTAACATCAATCTCAATGGCGCGGTCTGAAATACGACAATACACGGACCTGAACGGTTGGCACACCATCACTAAATGGACTGTCAGCTCAAATTCGAGCATTGTAGCGCGGCTCCAATCCATCAGCGTTGCATAATTCTGCATTCACATATTACAAAATCATCTTCAGTTTAAAATATATTTAACAGTGTTCATATTTCCTCTATTAACGGGTGAAAGTTAAAACACTTATTATCTAATAATGTCTTTTAAAATGTGCTTTTTCTAGCTAGCGATTTCCAGAGAGAATAGTCAACAACAGAATATGAGCAAAAATGTCATAATTTAAAAAGAATAACACATGCAGTGTTTATTTTGAGAATAAACATATGTGGTTGTTGAGCATTTAGTTTATTTTAAATATTTTTTCCCCCGATTTATAATACTTATAATACATAATCAGCACTCTTGTAGGAGACACTTGCTAATAGGTGTGTAGCGATCTTACTATTTTTATATAGTATTATCCATCGATTTAAAAATCAACAATCATAAATCGATTACTTAAAAAAAACAACAGTTTGTAAAAAGTCGTTAATTTTTTAAACTGATGAATAAATCATTTAAGAGGCTAGCAAGATGATTTGCCCCTAACTCTGATATGTTTTTAAGCAGTCCCTCGCTACGTTATCAGCATTCGTGAATTAATGGTAAGGCCTACCACAGCAGTGGTTGTTGTAAAACACTGTTTTTTTGTTCCTGTTATATTCTTAACCACCTGGCAGAGGCAGCCAAGTTTTGGGCTGAAAAGTCCCAGTATCCAGTGGAGTTCATGATGCTATCAATCTTCCTAACATCCCAAAATAACCAGTGATCCACCGCCGTATTGTCGTTGTCCAATGGAACAACGTGTCTCTCCAAAAATCAGATTTTTTCAAGAACATGAAAAAAGGATTTAATTGAGAGGATCCAAAGTAAAAGAATTTAGACACATTTCTGATTAGAAATTAAAATGGATCTTTATTATGAAGTCGTCTATGTGTACATACTGTATGTACGTGAATTCTACACAACACACATGAACACAGAGGCTTTCCAAAGGAGTCACGGTTAACTCGTAAGCCTATTAAGCCTCTTTAAACGCAGCCTCTATGAATGTTCTGAGGTTAGCAGAGAAGTCGACGTGATAAACCCACGTACATCAAGATGGATATTTTTGCTGCTGGGTTTGACGTGTGTCCTAATATTTGACACACAGTGTGACGAATCCTATAAATCACATACCCATGAGTAAAAAAACACTGTACTAAAAAAAAACTAAGAGAATTAGCGTGGTACTTTGCCTGATTGCCAGTTCACAGCAGTTTTGCAGCGTGTCAGCCAGCCGAGATGGTATTTTCGCACTTATTGCCTCAAGCTGTGCTCCTGTTTGTTTAATTTGTTTAATTCATACAGCACTTGTTTATTTTTTTACAGAGAGCGGAGTGAGGATGTGAGTCAGCTATACACGGTGAAAACTCACACAGCGCATTGACAATTAACTTTGCGGATAAATTGTGACACATTCATGCAAACACACCTGAGGAGACCTGTGCGAGGGCTTTCACTTTGTGTCAGGGAGAGAGTTCAATACGACGTTGTGCTTCTAAAGGAGTAGCATTGAGGGGGGAAAAAGGATCAAAATGACCAGCGAAACAGCCAACAAAGCTACAAATCAAGTAAAATAAATAAATAAATAATAGAAGGAATCATGTTTTCAGTCAGTCTTCTCTTCATACGTCTTAAAGCCCTTTTTATTTCACTTATTTAAGTTATTTAAGAAGTCAATACGTCTTTAGGAACAGTTTCTCAGTTCATGGCTACCGTTGAGCTTTATTTATGCTGGAAATGGAGTCCACCATTTTATTAACCCTTTCCCAAAGTACATTCGCGTCCCATTTCCACCGGCGAAATGGAAATCGACTTATCAGACATTTTCAATCAGTATAAACAAATGAATTCGCATGATTGTGACGATGACGATGACAGTGGTGAGAGCGGCCATGCTGTATGGTTTAGAGACAGTGTCACTGAGGAAGACACAGGAGTCAGAGCTAGAGGTAGCAGAGCTGAAGATGTTGAGGTTCTCTTTGGGAGTGACGAGGTTGGACAGGATCAGGAACGAGTACATCAGAGGGACAGCTCATGTCGGACGTTTGGGGGACAAAGTTAGGGAGGCCAGATTAAGATGGTTTGGACATGTTCAGCGGAGGGAGAGGGAGTATATCGGTAGGAGAATGTTGGACATGGAGCTGCCAGGCAGGAGGCGAAGAGGAAGCCAAAGAGGAGGTATATGGAGGTAATAAATGAGGAGATGAAGCTAGCGGGTGCAAGTGTTGAGGATGCAGAAGATAGGGATAGGTGGAGAGTGATGATTCGCTGTGGCGACCCCTGAAGGGAAAAGCCAAAAGAAGAAGAAGATAAACAAATGAATTATTTTAGCGCTGCATGTCTGTTACAAGATTAGTTGGGTTTCTGTAGGTAGAGTATCATGACTCGGGGTTTAGCTGCTGCTGAGCAGGGTGATGGGAAAGGGGAGGAGTGTGAGCCCCCTGCTGGGTAAACACTGGTACAGAGACAGCACAACTAAAGCTTTTTTGATAGTAAAACACTGTACACAACTGCCTATAAATTCTGACATTTAATCCTAGTAGGTTAGGTAAAAAAAAAAAGAAATCCTCACAAAAAAACTGCAAATCCTTAAAGCCGTGAGTGTCTACTTTCATATGAGCCATTAACCACTAATGTAGAGTGTGACATCACAAATAAATTGAATGCTGAACATGGGCAAAACTCAAGCCAGGTAAAAAGAATAAAGCCTCTGCCACTAGGCGGTGGAGCCATTTTGTCTTCCGGTTGTCCGTGCATCCACTGAGATCAGCTATAGAACCCAGGCAGCAGGGAACTAAAAAAAATCAACGACTGGAGAACATCAGAAAACCTGCAACGTACATTTGTTCCAAGGAATCGACTTGATTTGTCATCTTACTGCACCGTAAAAATTAATAATCTTTTGCTAGTAGGAGGGTTTCATCCACTGTATTTTATGCGGAATATTTGCTTTGCTTTTTTTTTAAATCAAGAATAAATGACGTGACAGGATGTTCAAAGCACAACAGCAGGAAAAGCAGCTGGAACAGATGAGGAGGAGACAAGAACCTTTCTTAGTCTGTGTTGTGTTTGATTGGAAATTATGTAAGGAATAAACCACTTCCTGTCAATAACAGTCTGTCAGAAAGCATCACCATATTGACGATTACACACGGTTTTTAATGCATAACGTATTAGAACGAATTAATCAACACCTTCTGACCAATCAGGATCCAGAATTCCGAACCCTGATGGATCATTTGATAAGAAACGGGCTGGAAGGGTCATATTCATGGAAAATTCAGAAGAAAACAAACACAATATGAGAGACATATGAAATTATTGAGGAAAGTGTGTCATCACATTTGATGGAAACAAGCTGAAAGGAGAAGAATTCCTAAACATCTTCCGAGCCCATTTCCCTTTTATTGCTTGTGTCATGTGCGTAAATTCAGTTTCCTCCTGGAGATGCGTTTCTCGAAGGCTTTCACTAATAGCTCTCGAGCCATGTTGTGTTTACGCTCGCACCTCCATGAGCTGTGAATTCCCAGCATGCTTTTCTTAACCTCTTCACCATCTCCAGCTCTCTCTCTCACACACACACACAACACACACACACACACACACACAACACACACGCGGGCTCCTTCCACCCGGCCGCAATCCAGTGCCATATGCTTCAATTCTCAGACAGGTCATTTTTAATGGCGCCCCTTTCTACCTCTGATTTACAGTTGGATGTATGGCCAGGGATTTTAATGAGAAACGACTTGCTGTCTTCATATATAAACTCGCAGCTCATATCTGTGGATTTATGGAGTCATTATTTGAGCGGAGCAGCTTTTTTATGTCATGGGAACAACACAAGCTGAGCAGGGCATCATTACAAGCCTTGGTGTCACCCCTTGCGTAGGCCACTAGAGACCGAACCACGGCGCTCTCTCTGATTGTTTATTCGTGTCCAGGGTAATTACCATTTTAGCTGCACCTTTATTATACACTGCGACCTTTTATTGCTCCTTGTTGTAGACACTCTAGCTCATCTATTTCCCTGGACAGCGTGTGTTAATTCTCCTCTACCTTCATCAGTGTCAGTATCTCTCTTATAGCGTTTTTTTTTCATTGTATAGTGTAGTACATATAGGTCCCACACAGGGGTGGGCGATATGACCAAAAATACCAGATTACAGTATTTCAAGACAAGATACAGGATATTAATTGCAATCCTAACAAACTGTCAGCAAAACAGTAGCTTTAGCAAAAAATAAACCTTTAAAAATGTAGTTTGGTGACACTTTTAGACATTTTTGAATTGAATATTTTCAAAATCTGTAAAAAAAAAAAAAAAAAAGCAAATTCCAATTTTAAAGATTCAAAATCAAATATAGTTTGTGAATTTTTAAAAGAATCTGTAAGAATTTGAACAACAATTTTACAATTTTCTAAATAATTCAAAATAATAGATAGAATAAAAAGATCATTTAAAAACACCTCAAATCTACTCTGAGTTTATTATTGCTATTTAAAAAACAAAATAAAGTTTATAAAGAAATCACAAATACAATATATTTCAGAAAATTGTATTGTGATGTAATTTATCATGATATCAATGTTATATCGTCATATTGTTCAGCACTGGTTCCACATTTTGTCATTTATTTCCACCACTATGGATGCCAAATGTTTTTGTTCAGTTCAGTGTGCTCGCCCACAGTTTGAAGGATAAGCTGACCAAGCACTCATCTGCTACTGAATACATCACTGTGTTTGCTCACTACATATTTTACTACATGCACAGTTTAAGATTAATCCACTGAAAATGTGTGATTATTTTTGTTGTCCATTAACATCACTCAAAATTCTCCGTAATGGCGGTGATAAGTAAAGTATTGGCACCCTCAGCTTTGTTTTGGCCCCATACTGGTATTAAAACAAACTAGCTGGGTCTAATGGTGAATATTTCACCCTGTATTAAGGGACATAGCACAGATTAATAATTAAAGAGAAACTCCTTTAATGAGTAATGTGATGGAAAACAGGTAGTCAACTAGGGTACGGTAGGGTTTGGTCTTGTTACTGTGCCACACTACACAATCTAGCTGGATATTTTTGGATATTTTTAGTAAACCTAGCAGTGACACAGGAGATGTCAAGCAACAAACACACACCATGTCAGAGTCACCACTGTGTTGAAAATGATCCACTGTGCAAATAATATCTGCTCAGCAGTGATCCTATGGTGGTCGCTTTTCTTTGATGGATGGGGCAGAAGGGGGCCAATATATAGTGCAGTGCAGCAGATGGGCTGCGGTCAGTAATTGAAACCAATTCGATGTCTGAAAGTGCAGCCAGAGTGCGTGCAAAAAATGTCTAAAGCACCACAGATTCCAGCTGGAAGTGTCTTTTTAAACATTCATGAACGCTTAGCCTCGGCCTCCGTACCTGTGAGTAGCCCGGGTGACCTGACATCCAGCTGGCGAGAAAGATGTGGATGAATTTTAATGCACATGTCGCATCAAACTTGAACAAGGTGCCTCAAGACCACATGTTTTCGATAGCGAGGAGGTATGATGGGAGGGTTACAAACACAGCTGTGAGAAATGGTTACAAGAATGTGTTTTCACTAAGCATACAAAGCGAGCGTGCTTCTCCAGCGCTTTCCTACCGCAGTGTCAATGCGGATCAGTGTGAAAGCTGTAAATCCTGCAGGAATACTCCAAAACAGTGTGAATCTGTCTCTCGGCAGGTGGTTCGAGCCTTTCGTTATACAGTGGCTGGATGAGAATGAGGACGTCGCCATGGATTTCCTCAATGGCGCCCTGGAGAGAGACAAGAAAGATGGGGTGAGTCCTCTCAGGGTTGTGTTCAACTTTCAGATAGGATCTAAACTCATGCCAGAGAGGTGTCATATCATCAGTCCTTAAGAAGTTTTTAAGCAGGCGATTTTTATCAGGTTCCTTCCATAGACTCCATAGACTTACAGTACAATGATGATGTGGCAAAGTGTGTTATGAACATACAGTGGAGTGTTATTGTTGCCTGGAAAAAGCCAGAATCATTCGAAGCCATTCCACGCGGTTGTGTTCGTCTCACACTCCGCAAAAAAAAAAACCCCAGAGCCCTGATTCTATTATTCTGCTAATTGCTTCGAGCCCACAACATCTGCAGAAGTCATCCGGTGAATTTGATAGGGCTCTTGATAATAGAGCTGCTTTGTGTGTATGAATAACACAATTATCGATTAGAATTGCAGATGTCTTATTATGAATTGGTGGGGAAAAAAACAGTCACATCTTTTCTGTAATCACTCTTCCTGCAGGGGCGAGAAGGTATGCTGCAGAAAGCGGTAATTATAACTAGGATAAACTGACATTTAAAGTTCTGGCAATTTCAGTTCCCAAATTAGACCCTGGGTGTTATTCTGTACTAAACCTGCATTTCTTCAATTAACACTCTGGCTCTGTCAGCCATTTTTATGAAACATACCAAACTCTATACAGCATGTAGTGTAGGCTACACAACTGCAAGTGTATGTCAGTTGTAACCCTTAGAATCAACTATGTAGTATAGTTAGCTACATGATCTGAGACATAGAGCTTGAGTTCTTGTGTGTTTAGCAACCCCATGCGCTTTGTCAGGCTTGTATTAGCTGCTAAATTTTTTTTGCTTTACTTCCAGGACCCTAATTTGACAACACCCTACATTTCCAGGGCCCTACATTCTCCAGAGCATAAGGCTCTATATTTCTAGGGCCACATATTCGCCCCGCCCTATGTTCCCATAGCTCTACTGTATTCCCATGACCCTTTTTTCCCAGTGCTCTATATTTCCAGCACCCTATTGCTTCAGAGTCCTAAGATTCTAAGGCTCTTTATTTCAGGGGTGCTTTACTTTCCAGGTCCTGTGTTCTTTCACCTAGGTTCCTGTGCTCCTATATCCCTATATTTCCTGGACCTTATTTTCATAAGCTCTTAGGCTCTCTAAGGTGTGATATCCCCAGACCCTATGTTCACATGGCCATGTATTACTAATGTTCTACATTCCCATGGACCTGTTTTACTAGTACTGTATGTTCTCATGCTCATATGTTATCAGGTCCCGATATTTCCTGTTTATAAGGCCCTATTTTTTGAGGGTTTTGTGTTGCTAAGAACACAGGATAGAGGCTCCCTGGGGCTGAAAAATAAAGAGGTGACCCCACTGAGTAGGCTGCTGTAGTGCAAAAGTTCTCATAGTGCAAATGCTGTCAGTTCTAGTGATTCCTGGTGTATACCCTCCAAATCACATGCAATTTTACATTTAATGCTTTAATACTAATGTTTTACTGAATAAATACTAATAAAACACCATTATAACAAACCCAATCTCTTCCTCCATCTCACTCTCTCTTCCCACAGTTCCAGCAGACGTCTGAGCATGCTCTGTTCTCCTGCTCTGTGGTGGACGTGTTTACGCAGCTCAACCAGAGCTTCGAGATCATCAAGAAGCTTGAGTGCCCGAACCCACAAGCCCTCGCTCACTTCATGTGCAGATTTGCTAAAGTGAGTGTCCCAGTTTGCCTATTAAAAAGCGTTGAAGACTTGAGGAAAGAGAAAGTCCTGAGGCTCGGGAGCTCATTTTTGCTGAGTTGCATTTCTCGAGATTTCAGTCTGAAAGCCATACACTTAAAGTTACACTTAATCTGAAGTGTGGGTCTGGTGCCAGATGAGTGCTACAGAACGTTGAGTCTCAGGATAAATTGTTGTCCCACAAGGTTCGGATTTAGTCTCACTTTTATTTTATTTTATAGTATCTGTTATTTTAAGACAGACTGTTATCTTCAAATATGTTGTTATTGTAAGGAAAATTTAAAATCTTATAGGTGTAAAATCACATGCTAAACATTACAAACTGCGCCGTTAAAACTATTTTTCATCTCCATGATGATTAAGAACATCAAGACGACATTGAGATGCGTGTCGTATCAGTGTGTTACCCGGACAGCTCCGTTACAGTTTCTGCCTGTCAGAACAGCGACGCTCGGAAACGGGGTTGTATGTGTGATTAGGGCATGGACATACTGACATACTTACACACACACACACACACACACACACACACAAACATTCTGTACACATACACACGCACTCACACACACGCCCGGATGGATGATTAGGTAATCCCATCCCATCCATCGAGCGCTGTTATCCAGAATCCTAGCCTGCCTGTCTCTACTGAATGCAAATGAATTGAAAAGGGCAAAACCATTCTTCATTGCTGTCTCTCTCCCACACACACACACACACACACACACACGCATATACAGTTATGTCTCAGCCTCTATAACAGGCCTGTGGGAGAACCGATGGAGAGGAACAGCACTGTGCTTTAGAGCGCTGTGTTTGAGGTCTGTAATTAAGAGATGACAGAAAGTGTGTGTGAGCGAGAGAGCAGTAAAAGAACAGAGAGAAAGAGAGAGAGAGAGAGAGAGAGAGAGAGAACTGTACTACAGGCCTTTCAGTTAAAGGAAAGATTAATTTGATCACTCACCTGTGAATCGATCCTGAGGAATTGTCATTAGCTTTATTTCTTGATTTACAATCCAGCAAGATTTGGCTAATATTTGACACCTTGATGTGAATTAAATACTATTAGTTAATCTTTATTTACTGAACACTAAACATATAAAAGCCTTCTTGCATCCCATCTTAGCTAATGCAACAGGTACTAATACTGTAATCTTCATTCTTCTAAGCTCTACAGCTCATTAAGCAGCAGTTCAGACATATACGTCTCGCTCTCATGCATATTTTTTTTTTGAATAATGAAGTTGCGCTGTAGTTACTGAATAATGGAGAGTAGTTACTGAGTAATATGCTTTAAGATGAATAACTGAAAAGCATAATCAGTAATGCTAACAAGCTCGTAGCTGCCAAGTTAAGCATCCTGTGCACATCCAGCTCCATGAACTATAATGTCTTGTTAAGTAGCTTGTTCATTTTTAAGAACAGAATGATGTCTGAAAAATATAAACACATACTACATGACCATTAGCATCACGACTAGCGATTCACAAACATGTAATAGAGTGAAAGGTTGATCCACCAGTTTGTCATAACTGCCATGGTCAGTAATGAGCTTACGCGAAGATGAATACATGCAGTGCTCTACAAAAAATTTTTTTTAAAGTATATCTTATGTAAGGAATAATACACGATGTTGCATGCTGTCATAGTAAAATAATCAATGATGTGGCGGTGTGACAAAGCAGAATTACAGTTACTGCCCCAAATTTAATTATTTTCCTATAACAGCACATATAAAGGGTTTTATTCCTCTAATATCAACAATTTTGTATTAATTAACAACAGATAGTTCTTTTGTCTGTTTATAGTTACATTTATTATTGTGGGACGTCTGTGATGCAAGTTAGTTCCTGTTCTCTCTTACGTTATAGCAGCTATAAACAGTCGCTCCCTCACCAGCCTCTCTTTTTTTCTCTCTAAAAAAAAAAAAAAAAAAAGTAGCTAGTCACGTCATCCGAGAAATCATAAAGTGTAAACTCGTCTGTCGTGAAAATGTTGGAAAACCTAAAGTTGCAGCTTTTTCCTCTGACTGTTACAAAGCACTGACACTGGAGACTCCTTCTCCGTCTCTATACAGAAAACCTCACCATATCAACGATTACACACATTTTTTAATTGGTTCATTTTTAGTGGAGCATCTGCCGCACAAGTCTCTGCGACTGAGCTGTCGCTATAGAAACGATAAAGGCGCATTCATTATTAAACCTGTGATTTGCAGCTGCGCTACTGTCATAGCTGCTGTTATAGAAAACTAATCAACACCTTCTGACCAATCAGAATCCAGAATTCAGCAGTGTGGGATTTACAAACGTATCTGTTATCACTGCATTACAACATGATTGCGGTTGTGTTGTCGTTGCAGACGATCAACAAAGTGCTTCTGCAGTACGCCGCCATCATCTCGAAAGACTTCAGCAACCACCTGAACAAAGAGAAAGTGGTGAGTCGTCACTCTGCTCAAAAAACAACACTCTTTTACCTGAGTAACATCCAACTGCAGACACAAGAAAGGGGTGGATTTGGCAACTGGTGTCAAGATAGTCGATCTGCTGAGACATATTCGGGGTCTGATATTTGCTGCACTGGATCTTCGAGGCTAATGTTGCTAAGAAGTAACGAGATGGAAGCTTATCTCGTCCAGTTTGGCATCATGCTATGTATCCTGTTGTTCATGTTTATTGGACATACACAGCTATAAGCTTCCATTTCTAAGGACGTCTTGGCTGATGAACCCTAGTTAGTAGAACATGTGTGCATGGAGATATGAGGAAGGAATTATCATATGCAAATGCTGAATGTGTTTATTTCTCTCCCTGAAAGCCGTGCATCCTCTTGAACAACATCCAGCAGCTTCGGGTTCAGCTGGAGAAGATGTTCGAGTCGATGGGAGGGAAGCAGGTGGGTGTCTGAGCTGCTGGTACTCACAAAAACAGAACAGCGTGTGTTCGGCTTTCAGTCCTAGCGTTTCTCGTGACTTCACGCTGACTAATCGCTGCCATTTTGACGAGCGGACAGAGAACTCACTGCGCTAACCAGGTGCATTTCATTTGCTATATTACTGGTTGCAATAACCACAAAGGAAGTGAGGAGTTAACATTTCGTTTTTACCAGCATAATAAATGGATCACCTCCATAAAGAGGGATCGCTGGACCCTGACATGGCACTCGCAGCTGTGCGATAAGCACTCGATTTCAGGTCGTGAAGCAAGCTGTGTTAGCTAATGTTATTGCTGGAGTTGAGAGCTGCTCTTGTTAACCACATTTGAAGAAAACAAAACATCGTTTCCTGAACCATCTAAAATCTTTAACGTTTAACTTTATTCAAACGTTTAAATTTCCACAAACAGATGAGGTTCCCCAGCTATGTTAGCTAGCTAGCTACATTATGGGGCCTCAGTTAACCTCAGCAGCTTTAGCTTAACATTAGCAAAAGGTAATTAACTACATGATTTTTTTTCTCCTCCTGGGATCCCTTTACATACTCGGACATGAAGAGCCACTCATACAGTTCGTGCTCTTTCAAATCTGAGTAATCTGAGTAATTTTAGCTATCTTAGCCAAATATGGCTACCGTGACTGTAAAATCACGTGAAAAGCTAGGATATTAAAAGCCAACCAAAACAGACACATGCTGTATATTTCTGTTTCTGTTGCTCTCTGGTGCTCCTAGTGGACAAGACTCAGAGACGTCATCGAAAGCTAACATATTTCTGTCTTTTCAATGACATCCCATAATAACCTGCATGTGTGGTGTAGCTCTTGTTTCGCTCTCTTTCTATCTCTGTGTGAAAATTGTGAAAATGTCTCCTTGTTTTTCTTGTTTCTCGTCTTCCCCGTCTCTTCTGGGTTCTTGTACCAGGAGGAAGGGGTTGTGGCCTTC
This sequence comes from Pangasius djambal, assembly GCA_022985145.1. Lineage (NCBI taxonomy): Eukaryota > Metazoa > Chordata > Actinopteri > Siluriformes > Pangasiidae > Pangasius > Pangasius djambal. Next base: position 1,757,254 of record CM040980.1, read on the forward strand.
TGTAAGGTGTGTGAACATCTCTCCTTCTACATCCTCCCCATCTCCTCCACAGCTAGCCCGGGCACGAGCCGTCTTAAATGAGCTCGAATCTACTTTCTAGCGCTATTTCAGAGGAAGAGAATTCCTGTTCAAGTTCACACTAGGGTTGTGTCTCAAGATCTAGTACAGATCTAGTCATGTAGCAGAAGCTAATCATGTGGCTATTACATTCTCAAAAATTCCTGAACCTGATCTGGCATTTATTTAGCTAAGCTTTTCTCACATTCAGCAACAGGATTGCAATGAGTTAGCGCCAGCTAGCTATGTACCTGGGTATTAGTAGCTATAACCAGAGGTTAGAGATTCATGCTAATCTATAAATATCCTGTCAGTACAGTCAAAAACTGTAATATAATGTAACTATGACTAACAAATAACTAACTTTGTACCAATCTAACTCCAACAAGCTATGCTAACTATGCTGTTCAGTATGTGGGTATCGTAAACAATAACCTGAGGTGAGGCAGTTAGCTAGCATTCTAATCTATTAAATCTCCCATGAATACAGTCAAAGAACCATAGGACTGTAACAATGTAGGTGAAATGCTAATCTGTTAAATGTGTGAAAGACTATAAAATGACAATATGGCTGTCAAAACCAAACACTAGCTAGCTTCTCTAATAAATGACTATGGTAACTAGCCTTGTAGCAATCTAACTCCTGCTAGTTGTCATGCTAATGTATAAATACTGTATATGAGTTGGTAAGATTACAAGATTTTAACAATTTAGGAAATAACTATGCTAGCAAATTGGCACAGAATTTGGTCATTTTTTAATAACAGTCTGAGGTGACAGAGCTAACTATCTCGCTAATCTATGAAGTAACAAAAATGGCCATAGGACTTTACCTAAGTGTTAGCTAACTTTTCTAACAAATTATTCTAGCCTCGTAGCATCATAATTCCAGATGGCTGTTAATTATATTAATTAATTATATTAAAATATTACTCTAGGTCTGAGATGACAGGACTAGGTTGCTAATTTTGAATACGTTATATGTCAAAGACAATAAAAATGCCCATAGGAAGGTAACAGCTAAGTGCTAGCTAGCTATTACTTATGTAATATCTCATGAGCAGGAGTGCGGTTTTACTGAATATCGACACGGCTGTGATTCGGCTGTGACACGCTCGAGTCTGAGATGACAGAACTAGCTAGTGTGCTAATTTATGAATGCGCTCAATATGTTTTAGACCATAGGATTGTGGCAACCTAGCACTAGCTAACTATTCTAACAAATTCCTTTTTTTTTTTACTAATTGTATCCACCTCTAGCAAAATGCTATGCTAGCAAAATACTGAGTTATGTCTGAGATGGCATAGCTAACTAGCATGTAAATCTATAAATACTGTATATAAAAAGTACAATTATTATAACAGGACTGTAATAATAATAAACTTAGCACTAACTTCTAGCAAATTAATAATGAACTTGGCCATTTTTTAATAACTGCTAAATATGTCAAAGGCTGTAAAAATTACCACAGGATCATGACAACTTAGCGCTAACTAGCTATGCTAGCAGATAGGTGAGGTACTTGGCTGTGTTTAACATCGTTCTGAGACCACAAAGTTAGCTAAGGTGGTAATTTATGAATATGTTTGAATGTGATGTAATTTACTCTAATTTTGTACTATAAAGAATAGTCAACAGCGGCTACAGAGCTAGCTAGCATGCTAATCTATGAATACACTAGATTAAATTGGCCATTGGGCATTAAATTCACAAATATTTTTTTTGCATTGCATTGTGGGATATTCTGTTTAATCAGGACCACATGATGCTATCTTGACAACTTCATCATTAATTATTAATCACACTGGATATTGAGACGTAGCCTAGTTGTTTTTTAGGTTTTTTTTTCAATGCTAGCTGTGAAGGGCAGGTTTGTTCATTCCAGCATCCCGGTTTAACACCTGACGAGCACGCTGCCCCAGTTTCACCTCACTTCACCTTTGACCTCTGACCTCCAGGAGCATGTGTTCCATTACCTGCTCGAACCAGGCATGAAAACTCAAATCAAATGAGCCGAAACCTCCGTCCTAACACCTCTCGTGCACCGTGGATGGACTGCTCTGATTTCTTTATGCTGTTATAATCACGTACTTGGCAGCTGAATGAACTTCTGATACGCTTAATTAGATGCTTTTTAATCTCATTTCCCTACAATTGAACTCAGAGAATGTTTTAAGAACAGATTTTAACTGCGAGTTTTTTTGCTCTATGTGTCTTTTATCGAAGCTTTTGCTACACTAAGCTCTGACTTGCAGTGATTTGCAAGCTGCTCTACTGTCAGAGCTGCTGTGAGAGAAAATGAATCGACACCTTCTGACCAATCAGAACCCAGATCTCAGCAGCCCTTTGGTATAATACATCCTCTGCGATCCTCTGATGTTAGCAGCATTAATCGGATACTTGAATCTGGTGGGAAGAAATTAGCTTCTATTTCTGTTGATTTGATTTTCTTGGTGTCCTGAAGCTGGCTGTTAGCTAATCGCTAATTAATTAAGTTATAAATGTTTTTATTTTTTGTAGGACAGTGACATTTTGTCCCCTCTCTGACGTCAAAAGCCTCTAAATATAGCTGTGGCTTGCTCTAACCGTGCTGGAGTTCCCAAAGCAATTAGCAAACAAGCGGACGTGTAATTACAGAGTGCGCTCTCGTTCTGTATTTCCCTCTCGCTACAGTCTGATGTCAATTTCTGGCCACATTTGTAAAAGTGCATTGAGGAGAATTTTAGTGCTTAGAACGTGACAAACATCCCTCAAAAGTCCTTGACTCTGCATCACAGCCACGCCCTTGTATAGAAAGCCACGCCTCCCAGAATGGTGTTTATTTACGTTAGTTCAGTAGCTAGCTAGCTAACTTCCCATCGTTTCATTCGCCAGTTAATGACAACGTTCACCACAAACACACAGTAAATGTCGAAAAAGTAACAAGTCCAACTTTATTCTCATGACAGGCAGCAGGTTTCTCCATCTTGGAGATTTTTTTTATTGCAGGTTGTGAACTTTTTTTTCTCCAACCGAAAGAAATTTGTGGTGGGCTTTTGAACGGTCTCATGGTACATCTCATCTGTCTGTAATCAGCTCGTATGTCTGGCTGTCTGGCTCGCCTAAAAGCGAGCTATTAAAGTTTGAAATATCCATCGTCTGAAGTGTAGTATGAAGCCAACGGGCTGGAGAGCTCGTTCTTTTCACGAGAGCCACATCGTTTCATGCGTTTCAGCCACTCCAGTCCTCAAGAGCACGACGCGGTTCAGTGTTCTCACTCATACCTCTGCGCTAAAACGGCAAAACTGGGCTTTTATCGAATGGAAGTGATTACGCTAACTCGCACTGACTCACCATGACAAAGGAGTCCTGCAAAACAGAGCTGAGAAATTTTACACAGATGTACAATCCAGACCACACCGAGCAAAACAGTTAAAACAATAAAACAGGAAAAAAAAAACACAAAAATAAACATCAAACGCAAGCAAACTGTGAAAAAAATAAAGAAAAAACAGCAGCAAAAACACACAGTGAGCTCTGAACTGGAAATAAATCCGATTTAATGTCACGGAACTGGAAATAAATAACTGCGGCTTTTCATGACAGAAATTACAGCTTGCATTTTACTTTCATCAAAATATAAAATGACTAAAATGGCAATGTTAAAAATATCGCAGTGTTGTGGTGTTGAATGAAATAAGTACAGCCTGTGACACAATCACACTGAGATGTTTAATTTACTGAAAATAATCTAAATGCTTAAATTACTGCTTTTCATCCATAGCAACAATGTGATCCAGAAGTTAAGCAAAACCTGGGCAGATTTTTTCTTTTTTATTCCCAAACCCCAAAATATTTCCCATTGCTTCTCTTATCCATTCAGCAATTCTTAAACACCTCAGACAAGCCTGTTTTTAAATCGTTTCTTCCTTTTCATTTCAAATTTCAAAATTTTGCATAAACTCTGGTGAACTGAACTGTTGACTGTCGACTCGCTTCTTATTTCTGCAGCGAAACCCAGCAGCCTTCATTCTGTTTTTATCTGAAAAGTGTCTCTTATGGAATCTGCTGCTTTCTTTACTGACACACAAACATTTTTCTGTAACGTTTCATTCTGTGCCGGAAAACTAATGTCTGGAATCTAAAATGGTTTTGTACTGAATCAGTAATGTAGAAGCCAGAAAATAAACATCTGTAACAAACAGGCTGCGTAAGACTTTTACACAGTACTGCATGTTACAGCGTTAAGCTAGCTAAATCAGGGCTAAAAGTGTGTAAATCTTTAGAATGCTCGTAAGAGGAGGAACACCCAAGCACCCAAGTTGTGAATCCTAACACTTAAATTGTAATGAATTTGTGATATTTAAACACACAGCGTTACGTTATAAGCTCAATAATATCCACATGCGTTTAAATACCTAATGATTCTGAAAGTACTTTTTAACAGAATTTGACAGCTCTAATCTGTACACATTTCACTTCCTGGTTAGGACACATACAGCATATCTCATGTGATATGGTGTGTGTATGTGTGTGTGTGTGTGTGTGTGTGTGTGTGAGACTGGCTTGCATGGCATTGCATTGCAGCTCTGGCATGAGATTACGGATTACTGCACTTTTTCCTTTGACGATCTTTTAAAGCAGCGGTTTGCGTTCATGCTGCATCTTGACACAACCGGACTGCTTTCAGGAAATTCACAGTCTGTTTATGATCACGTCCATTTTTTTCGCTGCTCAGATGCGTGGAGTCCTGCAGGTTATAAAGCGCACTACGACGTCCTGCGTGACCCATTCCGAGCACGTTTATGGACGGCGTAAAAGGTTTTATAAGCACTGTTTGGACTTTATAGAGTGGTGTGCTTTACTCTGAGCTTGTTTTTATTTCTGATGAGGGTGTTAGGATTCTCCAACCCAAAGAGATTGTGCAAGATCTATGAAGCAAAGTTTGGTTAAGGAGGTCTTAGAGGGCCTGGTGTCGTTCTTCTATAACATAAACTAAAGCAGTACACGGATTATTGCCCATAAGATTCTGTTCAAACTAACTGCATGCTGTGTATGAGATGTATGAGGATGTTTATCGGCTGCTGTTCTCAGCGGTAGAAGAAGCAGCAGTTACAGTAGAAACCTGGATAGAATTACAGCAGAGTTGCAGAAATCTGATATTAAGGTTTCTCAGCTCTCTGCACACGTGTGATTGACACCAACGAAATCTCCTGGTTTCACTTCACCGCACTCATGCTCAAGACTGATTGTTCATCTCCGTCTCCCTCTCCATCTCTCTCTCTCTCCCTCTCTCTCTGTGTGTTCTAGTTGGATGCCGAGGCGAGCGATCTGCTGAAGGAGCTCCAGAATAAACTCAACACGGTTCTGGATGAGCTGAGTGCAGTGTTCGGCTCCAGGTAACTCCCACTTTATGCTATAACATTACATTCATGACACAGAGCCCAGGTTTTCCATGCTCGAATGATTTTTAGCTTTAACGTTTCATTTGTGCTGGATTTGCAGAATAATAACCTTTCAGTAAAATTTGTTTAATTAGTATAGATACACACTTTGCATTCATTGCTTACTTCTAACTTTATAAATTTGGAGAATTTTGAAAAATTGCTTTGCTTATATATTATTCATTACTTTAATTTATAAAA
>CM040980.1:1777165-1798517 GCA_022985145.1 Pangasius djambal
GAGAGAGAGAGAGAGAGGGAGGGAGGGAGAGAGAGAGAGAGGGAGGGAGAGAGAGAGATCAATAATAACAAATAAAAAAATAAATAGACAAATTTAACTAGACCGTTTCATTTTCTAATTTTTAAATTTGAGCATAGTAAAAAAAATGACATAAACATTATATGTAAATTCTAATATTTTACAATATTATCATCTTTTATTCTCGTTTACTGAAAAATAATTCACATAAAATGAACTGATATAAAATAAGAGCATGAGCGTTTTTCTCGCTGTGACTGACCAGCCGCAGCAGCATGTTTTAATCACGTTTAAATAGTAATAAATCTGTTCCTCTTCTGAACGTAACTGATTATAATTCCATAATCCCGACTTTCTTGAACGTTTCTCTGCTTGTTTCTACAATCGACACGAAAGAAAGACGTGAAAGAACGAGTTATCAGAGCGCTAGAGCAGAGTGCGAATCAGAGCGAAGTCTGATCTGAGATTATGAGCACCGATTACCGCCATGTTCCAGGAGCAGCTACTGTTCTGAGAGAGAGGGATGCGGGATTAGACCGTGACACGCTCTTCTATCAGTCCATCACACCCTCCTGCTCTTCCGCTTCTCTACAGCCTCGGGATTGAAAGACAAAATGATCTTTTTTTTTTTTTTTTTTTTTCTTTCAGTGAAACTACAGAGTGTGTGATATTACGCCCGCCAATTTCAGCTCGGCTTTTCTCTCTACTCGGTTCTGTCTTCAGTGGTATTGTCCTGTATTTCATTTAACACACAACCTGTGTGTGTGTGTGTGTGTGTGTGTGTGTGTGTGTGTGTGTGTGTGTGTGTGTGTGTGTGTAGGAGGTGGAAATGACCACGTTTTTCTTGCTGCTTCTCAGACTTTATCCTTAAAGGAGCAAAACTGGCAGGAAGTTTAAAAAAAAACAAATCAAATAGATTTGAATGTTTTCGAAGTGTTTAGAAGAAAAGAAGAAAAAAAAAAGATGTTTTGTGTCACGTGGCAGAACATGACGGCACTGAAGCTCTTGTGTCGTTTTGAGAACGGCAGAGTTTATTTGTACAAACGAAATGAGCGTTGAATCTTTTTCTCTACACAGAAGAACATAATGAAGCAATAAGAGGAGGGTTGGATTATAAACCAATCACTGAAGTGAGGAATAAAACTCTCGGCGTCATGCTGTTATAGGAAAAACGATCAATGACGCTGTGATACGATGAAGCAGACTTACTGCTCCCAGCCTATAGCTGATTATTTTCCTAAACCTGAATTGTTTTTATTCCTCTTATACCCCAGCAGTGTATTAACAGTTACATTTTTCATTCATTAAACAACAATGTGTCACTTTCTATCCTTTTATAGTTACCTTTACATTTGTGTTATAGCAGCTAAAAACAGTTGTTCTCGTTTTTTCTCTCTCTTGAAGTTCACAAGACAAAAGCTGACTGTTACAAAGCACTGACACTGGAGACTCCTTCCATAAATGTTAAAAAAAAACAAAACATTTTCTTATTTTAAGAAATCTTAACAAATCGGTGATTATCACCAATCACCATAGCAATTCTTTTTAATGAGTTTACGAGTCCCTGTGAATGAGCTGTTACTATAGAAACGATGTCGGAACGAGCTAATTAATACAAACCTTATAGAAATGTTACAGTAAAATGAATCTTCTGACCAATCAGAGACCAGACTTCAACAGCGCTGTGATATAATACGTTTATAAAGTGATGGAGTCCAGGTGGTTCTGAGCCTCCTGATTGTCTCAGTCAGGCTGGGGAATTGAACCTAACTAGCACACGGCGTGTGTGTGACACACACTCACCTTCACTAAACGAAGGGCTGATTGCATTCCTACAAGCTCCGGCCAACACGTCAGCGGCGAGTCTTGGTTTAGATCAGGTGTCTGGTTCCATTGAGTAAAACACGTCTGAATGCGCCGTGATTCCTCTTCGTCTTTTTTACCAAATACAGATAAAACTTGTAAAAAAAAAAAAAGAGGAAAGCTGCAGGAACTTTTCCTTTTGAATAAACAAATGACGTGACGTGGATTTTAAATTTTGCATAAGGTACAACCTCATCATCTACACTTAACCCTTAATTTTAACCAACACCTTTTAACCAGGAACCTCTTTAATTCTACTGTTGTACTTTTATTCATTAACTATCTGTAAAACATCCGATCCATATCCATCTAAACCCATACCAGATCTTCTGCATACATTTTTCAGATGTCCTGCGCGTAATCAACGCCTACGACAGTATCGTCATGACAACAAATTAATTGGAATCGTTATCATGTTTTTAAAGCCAGAAATAAAACCTACCATGGGAGCTATTGTTTTTTTAAGGCTAGCAGTATTAGGTACATTTGATCGCATTTCGTGGCCCAGACTGCAAATGGAGTTAGCTTTTTTTTTTATAGTGTTACATAAAATGACAGACCCCTGCATATTCCAGTGTACGTTTTTATCTTGTTAGTATAGCCATAGTTCAGCTCTGCATTGTTTCCTGACCTGAAGTTTTCGTCACAGTCCTGATCTTAAACCCAGTCTTCGCATGAAGTGCTTACACTCATTAATATTGCATTCTGAAAGCTCTTAATTCACTTTGCTGCTGCTAATATGATGCTAGTTTCATCTATTAGGTCTATTCAAATGCAGCTGTTTACAGGATAGTTTAAACATACAGGATACAGGATTCTTTTCCCATGATGCACCCAGGGGTTAAAGTTGGATTTGTCGGTGGTGGAAACTCGGACAGTGACACCAATGATCGGCGAGTTGACTTGCGTTAACGTTAAGACTTAACCTAATCTAATCACCAAGCCAATTTGGACACAATGAAGACTTAATTAAAGGTAAGATTAGTGCATATACACTATTGGACACGATTGTTTCTGTAACGCAGTGACCATGATTTTGGTTCTTGCTGTCCATCACACTGCAGGCAGAATCAGAAAACTCGCATTTTTATCCTCTCCAAGTTCCTGAGAATCATTCCGATGCACTTTAACTCTTGGATGCACCTCGAGACCAGAACATCTGGCCTGTAATTGTCTGCTATCTCTGCCATTTTGGATTTTTTTTTTCCACACTGTCTACTTTAATCTGATTCTACCAGAACACAGTCTACTCACACAATCTACATCTCATCCAGGTTTATGATACATTACAGTTCAACTGTCATGACAAGCTTGTCATGAAAACCGACATGCTGAATCAATTCCCGGGAAACAAAAGTCCATTTTTTTTGGTGTTCGTGTCTTTCAGCAAGACGGATTCAGTGGTCTCCTCGGTAAATATTCATGACATCCTGCAGTAGATAATAAATCCACTCACTCATCTGGTTTTTCTCCCTGGAACCTTGCAGATAGACATTTATGTGGAGGAATGATTGATTTCCCGTAAGCCCTTGGGTTTATGGATTAGACTAGAGATCTCTAACCCTGTCCTGAGTATTACAGTTAGCCTTATAACTTTAATGAGAGTTGGGAGACGGAGAGACACTCAAAACTGGATTTAATCACAGCTGATGACTCTGATGAGATCCTGCAGCTAGTTGATCGCTGGTTACTGTGATTTATTAAGGTTATGAGAGGAAAGGAAGGTACAATTAGATTCATGAGCAGATTCTTGGAGTTTATAAGGTTAAGTGGTTACCTTTAAATACAATTTGGGTCAAAATGGCTCATTTTAAATGTTTATTAAAAGTGGAACTATACGACAGAAGATTTGTCCAAAATGAAACTTGTCCTTAGTAAAATGCCCTCGGTATAAATTCATGAACAATTTGTATTTGTAAAACTTCCAGTGGTGCAAATATGTTGTGTTTTTTTTTTATTTCATAGAAATGAATGGAAAAAAATTTTGGAAGGACGTGCAGACCAAACTGTTCGATCGGCATTTTACATTTTAGGCCATATCTTGAAAACCTGGAGGTCCTGGAGGACAAAATTCTTTTTCCCCTGAATCTTTTGCAAATTCTGAACAAAATTGCACTTTGGACCGTTTAGCTTTAGATTAGTTGGGGACTAATCCTAGGATTTTTGCCCTATCGTTCAAAGATCACGACCGGGAGTCGAGCAGCAAAATTGCCCATGCTCTCTGGGTAGGAGGGGCATACTCTGTCTCCGCTGTCAATCACAACGACACTAGCTAGGCATGAGTGAGCTCATGTAGGTATGTGGAAGAGGGTAGATAGCTCTTTCCTCCGAGAGTGTTATACTGCCTTGTGAACAGCCATTGGAAAGGATACAGAACGTCTGCTGATAGCTGCTGTAATGTTACTACGATAACTGACTTGTTTCATGGATGTTCCACAACATTAAATGTAACTGCATTGAAATGAAAAACACTTAAGCACACTGTTGTAGGAAAATAATCACATCACAATGACACTAATTATTTTTCCTATAACAGCACAAATCTAAAGTTTTAATCTTTACTTAATTCACATAGGTCCTGATGAGAATCCAACTCTGCTAATTCGTGAGTAATAATCGTGAGTTATTGAAGTGTTTTGCAGACGTCTGTGTTTGACCAGTCAGCACTACTGAGCATAATTTGCCCGCAAAACAAACAATCTAAATGCTTCATTATCAGCCGGCTGGATCAGGCATGCAATTATCTCATTTCAGCTAAATTGGGGTTTTTTTTTGTTTTCAGGCTGTAATTGGCAGCAGAGTGAAGGGTCTGGAAGCAGGAGCTGACATGAGGCTATATCTCAATCAGACAGCCTGGGGACAGAAGGAAAGCGAGAGAAAGAAATACTGTGTTTATAAAGTGGATAAAGCGCTGCAGAGACGCTGCTCCAAACCTGCGTTCAGGAAGTGACAGCCCATCACTTGTTTCCTGTATACATTTATGACACTGAGCTGCGATTCTGCTGGCAGCGACTATTGATATTTGAGCTGAAAGTTTCTCAGTTTTATGCAAATTAGCTATAAAACAGTAAAGCAACAAATCTTAATGGCTTTCCTCTTAGATAAATCCTCTGGTGTGAGATAGCTGATGTGCTGCACAATTCTTTACTTTAACAACTAAACTTCCTTCATGTGTTTAGTTCTTATAAATAAATAAATAAATAAAAACCTACTGTCACTCAGCCATAGAAAAAGATACCTTAGTTTTGTCAAAGGTTGGGTACTATTACTACAGTTACTACTATTACTACTGCTAATACTATTACTTCTCTTATTACTACTACTGTTACTATTATTACTAATACTAATACTATTGCCACTGCTACTACAGCTACTACTTTTTATCTTTTAGAAGTATTAATACTATTGCTAATATTGCAACTATTAATACTACTACTATTACTCTTATTACTACTGCTGCTGTTATTATTACTAATATTCCTATTACTACTACTGTTACTCCTGGTACTCCTATTACTAGTACTAAAATATTACTACTACTACAACTATTAATACTCACACTAATATACAAAATAGCATTTCATATTAGTGCACTACCAGTCTCAGTACCTGTAGTGGTGCACTAGTATACTAATGCCATTTTGGGTGTGTTGTATTGACGGGTCGGAGTTTGGATTTGTTGTTTTTTTCTGTTTCTTTCAAGCCACGCCCACAAGAGACAAATCAGCTATTCATTGCTGAGAGTCCTGGGGTGTGAGATGAAGGGGAAAAAATGAGAAAATAGTATAAAAAGGAAGTAAATGAGATAGACAGCGTTTAAAACGACAGTCCCTCATTGCCATTTACTGGAAGGCCTCAGTGCTGAAAACTCAATCTGGCTTAATCACATCGTCAAATCAACAAACCGAGATTCGATTACCATCCCACCGACGGCAGGCCGCTAATCTGTTATTGTCCATCCTGCTAAGGGAGTAATATTTATTTTGAGTGGGTGTGATGGAAATGTCACGTTCATCCAGATGCCTGGTCATCGCCCATTTAATCGCTCAGCACTAATGAGCAGTCAGGCCGTGTGTGTGTGTGTGTGTGTGTGTGTGTGTTTGGGTGTGTGCGAGACATTGCAGGATACTAATAACTTTGACACTAAGTGAGTGGTGAAACTTTTTTGTTTTTTTCTTTCCATTACAAGCATGAGATCTTTTCAAAACAAGACAATCTGTCTAAATATGATTAAAGTTTAAAATGACAGGAAATGACACAGGAAATGACATTTAAAGTGTGGTTTCTCAGCAAAAGGGTATGAAGTATGAGTTTTTTATGGTTTTCGTCAACCATCAAGGCCCAGTGTTCTCTTGGTGTCTTGTTCCACACAAACCCTTTGAGGAGCTGTAAGCGTGTGTATTTCTGTGCACAACAAACCCCTCCGAGCTGTTTGCTGCTGATGTGTGACAGGAGCTCCCTGAGGCATCACATCCCCATAAAGACGTGTCAGGATTCTCTTTATGTCAAAACAAATATAAATATCAAACTTCTCCGGATTCTGTATTTTTCAAACTTCCTTTACAAAATTGAATTAAAATGAGGGCCTCAGTTGTAGACTGCATAGATGTTTTGAGGGTTCCCACAAAGGGATGGACTGAGGAACCCATTAGGAACATTGCCTCAGTGACAAAGAAGCCAAAAGTTATTCATCTTCACTGAGAGCTGCCAGTTACACTACAGTTACAGGAAGTAGGCAGGACAAGCTGTAGAGGGCGGGGCAATGGAAAGAAGTTGAGCAGAGTTTAAACTTTATGCAAATCAGAAGCAAAACGACTATCAGCGGGATTGATTTTCTTCCTCCAGTGAAAAGAATTATTGCTAAATTTTGGTTGTAGCTATTTGCTCCTAGTTTCATTTCTTAAATCAGCTGGTGTTACTCACCGTGTAAGGGGAAATAGATGTCAGCAATCACAAATAATTAACGCCGAATCAGATTTTCGGTCAAAATTGTGCAATTGCAATGTGCTAGTTATGCAGTATGTACTGCCAATAGCTAAGGACCACCATGGAAACCATGGCAACCAAGATAGTAATTGTAACTAAAGACAATGTGTTCACAAGCGACCGACATACCTTGACCTGAGCAATGCAAGGAGACAACTTTTGCATGAAAGCCCACAAAGTCTCCAGTTGTTCTTTAGGATTATTACAAATTTCGTGCGAGATCAGATTAGCACCTTAAAATGTTTAGCTTGGTCTCTATTTCAGTGACTTTTCAATCATCTATTCATCTCACTCTAAATAATGCCATTGACTGGTCAATAATGAAATTTGCCTGATAATGTATATTGTCAAAATGTATTGATATTTATGGGATAAAGCTAATAACCTGCCACACATCATGTTATGTGTGGATTTAGTTGTTTTTCAGAAGTCTTATTATATTGTATAGTGGCGTTTATTAAGTGGCATAACTGATGAATCCGGTAATATATGATCTCAAACATTAAGCGTATGCCAAAGCAAAAAGCTTCAAAAAAAAAATACATCTGGCTTATTGATCATTCACTTCTGTTTCTTTGTCTTTCCCCCTCCTTCCAGCAATATTTCCATGCTGGAGGGAATGGTCTGAAGAAAACCTTCCTGGAGAGAAGTCCTGACTTGAAGTCTCTGAAATATGCGCTTAGCCTTTACACACAACCCACAGATGCCTTGATCAAAAAATATATATGCACCCAGATGTCTCAAGGTAAGAAATAATTCTATTGGAAGAATAAATCTCAAGGATTATGGAGTGTGTGTATGGGGGGGTCTTTTTTTTTTTTTTTTTTTAAACCCAGATGTGAGTTATAAGCAAGCATGGGAAGGGTTAAGTGGCTTTATAACCATAATATTGTTTATATCGATCATGACTGAAATGGAGATGAGATCTATTGGGCATAGAGGTACAATAAATGGTACAATTGCATTGCTCTAAAATCTAAAGAGATGGGTGGGTTTAATGGGACAGAACATTGCTAAATCGCGAACACATCAGGCGCTCCCTGTGGCTTCGATTCTAATCATAGTGCAGATGGATGATGATGTTCAATATCATATTTCTACACTCGAGGCTGTGCTTTGAAAGCGATACAGTCTACGAGAGGATGTAGAGTGTGTAGTTCTGCTGTTGTACATAAGGCAACTTGGACGGGAACTTGCTCAGATATTGCAAATGAGTCCTTTCATGTGGAGCGTAAAAACTGGGTATGGACAAAAAGAAGATGGACGAAAGCATGATGGAGCAATACGCTTTTGCATAAACTATGACATAGCACATGTGTTTTTCCGGTCTCTCCGTGTTGGTTTGTGTTTAGCTTGTACTTTATAGTGCTGTAATCAGGTTCATTCTCTTTAAAATATTTAAGAGAGAAGACATTTGTTAAACGACAGTGTGTATGGCGGATGAGGGATTAGCGCTCAGCAGTGATTGGAGATGGTATAGTATATCTGTTTGTGTTGCTTCACAACAGTTGTTTGGTGGGCCATCTCACATTTTTAACATCAGTTAGGACCGTAGAATTTTTGAATTTTATTGCCAGCGAGGAATTAATTAAAGACCAAGGCTCAGGGTTGTGTAGCAGCTGTCTGATTCTGTCAGTCTCAATGCAGTTACGTTTATTTGGCTAAAAACATCCCACACTACTGGATAATTCTGGACGATTTTGAGCCTGATTTACGTCACTCGTCAAAGTCGTCCTGATTACAGGCTAGTCTTAAACAATTATCTTCCCAGAGTTATCCTGTTGTGTTTGGTCTGTATAATCCCTTCTAATCACAGTCCTGTCATGGCCACACTTATCGTAAAAATTTATGTTCAGTAATTACTCAACATCCTGCAGTGTGGAGGGGCAAATACTGCCATATTTGACATTACAAGCATGAAGTCATTTCCATTTATATGGAATATTTTTAGGGTAGGTTTTTTTTTTCCTCTGAAAAATGAACACATGCTCAAGTCATGCATATCCGAGTTTAAGCTCTGTTTGTATGTATGACGGCAGATTTTGAGAGTTGGGACTCTGAAAGTGTGTGTTGTTCTGGTGTTTTGTTCTGGGTAAATCTCGCAGTATCGAAGCTTTGATTTCTGAAGAATGACCGAGGACAAGCTAACCTGTCAAATATGCCATTATATCCAATGTTATTAGAATGTCTCCTGAATACCCGAGGCTGCGGCAGCTGAAAAATAACCTTCCTCGAATGTTCTAAAGCCATCTGCTGAAAAAAATGGTCAGCTTTACAATCTTATTAGAGTTTGCTCACACCAGGCTCCCAGTTGCATAAAAAAAAAAACATTATTCAAAGTTATGTAAAAACATTCTCAGAATGCCTAGAAAACTAGATGGATTAATGTTCTTGGAACCCAGTGTGAAATTGTTAACGTGGTGAGACATCCCACAGTTTCAGCATCAGTTACAGACTAGAATTTTTCAATTTTTCTTGTCAACGAGTAATTATTTAAAGACTAAGGCTCATGGTTGTGTAGCAGCTGTCCTTGATGCAATTATGTTTATTTGGCTAAAAGCAACAGGTAAATGACAGCAATAATGACTGATTATCAACGATTCTGACACATTAGTCATTGACTTGCTTTGTTATTTCGTAATTTGCAAGCACAGTGCTGTTCTTTGGGTAAGTTCAAGGCTTGGTATTTTATAGAAGAAGAAGTTTTACTCAGATTTCTTGCGCCACCCAATTACAGGACCCTGAAAAAGTTGATATTTTTTGGGATTAGACAAGCTCCAAATGATTTACTTTGGTGTGTGACAGCAAAGAAACAGTCAGATGTCTTCAGCTCTGTCACTTTTTACCATTGTAATTGGGAAAGTCTACATGCCTTACCCCCATAGTCACTTACTCTGATCTGTACTCTTTGATCAACACATGACTAGCAGACAGAAAACAATTATATCACCCTGTGTGTGCTGGAGGACAGTGGATCAGTGCTAGCACCGCAGTTCAGATTCTGTTAGAGCGAGTAAGCGTGTAGCTGAAATCGAGCCAGATCTCTTTGCACTTTCAATACCATTTCATACATAACAACATTCAAATTATAATTAAACAGTGTTTTTAGAAAACATTCAGTGGCCTGGTTGGATAAGTGTCCACACCCCTTTCTGTATTCTGATTAAGGAATTCAATTTGCAAATCACTTTACCTTCACCTGATAGGAACTGAAGTGATTCTGATTAACGCTAAATTAAATCTACTATCCCCGCAGGCTTCCATCAAAAAGGTTTTTAGCTGAGGACAGGACTGAACATGGAAATGTCTGACGAATTACAGAATTGTCAGGACTCAAAATACAAACGTGCAAATGACTTAATGAAAGAATATAAAAACTTTACAGAAAGAGGAATTCACTTAGGGATTAAGGAATTAACACAAGGACTAGGAACATAACCCAGAAATTTGCTGTATACACACAGTAGAAATGAGATGACACAAGTGATATAGATAATGCACACAACCAATGAACAAGAAAGGGAGGAGGAAACCAAGTCAAAACAGCAAACACACTTGGAAAACAAGCAACACTCATGGTACTGGGAAACATGTTCTGTCACCGTAGAACTCTGAAAGACCAGCAGTAGCAGCGGAGGGATTTGAACTCAAAACCTTCTGATTAGTAACACAAAGCCTTAGCCACTAAGCCACTAGATTTTTCTTGAAATAACGTCAATGTTGTTTTCCCCAGAATTTCTCCCTTATATAGTCTTGGCCAATTCCCACTTACCAGCCAGCTCTCCCGTGTCATACAACAGCTACCAACCATGGAAGGTGAAGGCTATTACATGCTTTCTCCAAGACGCATGAACATCAAACTGCTTCTCATGCTGCATCATGGGGCTGCATAACACACTCGTAGGAAAGTGCTATCCTCCCTCTTCCACATGCATGAGCTCATAGACGACCATAAATTGCTAGTGTCACTGTGATTGACACGGGAGAGAGTATGCCCCTCTCTCCCAGAAAGCATGGCCAATTTTCCTCTCTTGGACTCCCAGCCATGGGCTGGCTGTGGCATGGTCAGGGAGTCAACTCTTTTAAAGTAAGCATAGGTCATGATCTTTACACAAGTACACAATGGTCATACTTGAGTAAAATTAAAAAGGCAAAAAAAATGGCCATATTTGCATGGTTTATTGAATTCTGCTGAAGTTGGAAACTGCAAACACTTCATCAGTCCACTGCAATCTTCAGTGGTGACAAATGGTGATGTATCTTAAAGATGGTACAGATCACAACCATTTCATGTATTTTCCAAAAGTCTAAGCCATGGCAGATCTTGTTCCAAGGATGTACTCAAATTTTTCCAAAACATGTGGAATTTTGACCTTTTTAGTCATCATTTCATGAGACACCATCGATGTAAAACCAACTTTGCTCATCACCCAAAGATCAGTGTGTGCATCACTCATCACCCAAAGATAGGCGCCTGCGGTGAAACATGGTGGCGGTTGCATCATGCTATGGGGCTAATTCTCTTCATCTAGAACAGGGTTCTGGGTAAAATGGAGGGGCAAAGAACAATGTTTGGCACAAAACTTGCTGCTCTTTTTAAAAACTTCAAGTTAAATAATAATTTAATCTTTCTGATCTAAAATACTCAATCAAGTCAACCAAGGAATACATCAGGAAGAGAAAGATCAGGGTCCAAGCCTACTAAAATCTGTCTTTATCTGTCTCAGCACTTATTTGGGTACTTGGAGTGCTAACTTCAATCCTACCTTACTAACAAACAGTATTTTATCTCTACTGCCAAGTACAAATTACATTCTGACAAATTTCTCCAGGTGTCCCACAGGGATCTGCCTTGGGCCTGCTTCTGTTTATTATTTACATGCTCCCTCTTGCTTCTGTAATTTCCCAATACGGCCTACAATTTTATTTACATGCCGATGAGTCTCAGATCTATTTCAGTGCTCAGACAAATGCTTCTCTCACACACACTTTATCAAAGAAAAGACTACGATTAACCTGACAATGGCTGCGCAAAGGACGGGATTCAAGTTTGGGATCATGATGTAAGACCCACCGGTCTTATCCTGGTGGATAACAGATATCTAGGGACACTCATATGTCAGTTAGTTAGTTAGTTAGTTAGTTAGCTAGTTATCTAGGGCATTATTCGTGGGTTAGCACCGGTTTTCACCTCAGAGATATATCAATAATCAACAGGTGATGTAATGAAAAGGTCAGTTTTGTTTTAAACTGGGGACGTGGCATCATCTTACATTCCTCTTCAAATCAAATATACCACATAAGAAGAATGAGGAAATAATTCTGGTGTGTTTAGTTGATGAGTTGAAGGAGCTTCTACAACGCATTAGTTAAAAGGCGTCGACATTTATGCAGTCAGAGCATTTAAGGCTTTTCCTTTGAGAGATTCTCACTACAAGGCATGTGTTTAATTTTCATTTGTTTACAAAATCGTAATAAAGATGATAAAAGATCTGGCCCTGTTTGTCTCGATTTCAATGTTTACCTCAACAAAATCTAATTTTCCTCCTGTGTGTGTGGGTATATGTCCTTTTTTCTAACACTCTCCGTTTCTCTGAAACCTAATGTGAAGTGTTCTCCTCTAGATCCTTTTAAGCTACCCTAAATTTGATTGTAGCTTATATGGCCTTCTCGAAAGTCACTAAGAGTTCGCTCTTACCCATTATAAGACGTTTGTTTTAGCAGGTGTGCGAAGGTATATAGCCCCCAGGTGACATCCATCCAATCCAATCTCATGCAAAATTCATAGGAATTCTAATGAGTGAGTGATTTAGTAGTACTTCATAGAAATAAAGTTGTAATTAAAGCTACGAATGTTAACCCCGGACTTCAGGCTAACCCTAATTATTCACAACTTTACACACCAGGTGGGTTTTGAGGACTCTTGTGAATTTTCTTTCGTGAGATCATGCTAATTCTGGTGAAGAGATGCATCAGCAACAACAATTTCAAGCCATCAGGAGATCAGGAAAAAGGTTTTGTTTTTATGTTTGACAAAGTTGGGAAAGTGAATGTATGTTTAGAATAAATGATCATACGACAGACAGAGCCTTATGCTAATGCTATAATCAGGGTTTCTCCATCTTAACTGTGTTTTCTCTCCTCGGATCCTCTTGATTCATCATATGAAGAACTTTATAATTAGCTGATGTGCTGAATTAAAGATGAGGAGGCACAACACTGACAAACAGGTTAAGCAATTAATTTTTTTTAAATCTCGTTTATTTTAAGATGTATGAGTGGGGTTCTTTTAGCTATAGGTAATGCAAGTAATTGTACATTACAACCACTATAGTTACAGTGTTCCTACATATTTACGTGTAAAACTAACACCTTCTGAGTAGCATTCATAAACCTATCATGATCATATCATCTCCACTTCTCCCATCAGCATCTATTATTAAAGTCTTCCTTCCTGTTTATTGTAAAACACTCGACCACTGACACATTTCACACTGCCTACAAAGACGGTCTCAATCAGTCATATCCTAAATAAAAAAAATAAAAACAGACATTTTCTTACAAAGGCCCGTCTTAGTTTAGTCCTGGTTTATACTTGACATGTGAGTTTGTGTCCCCTGACAGAACCAGAGACAATGCATGCTGCATTGCCAGCGTATCTAGGGGATTAAAGCGACAGTCTGTAGATGGCACAGAGCCAAAACATCCTTGTCCTTCAGGTTTCTGTGTCGAACTGTAAAATGTTTAGTGACTTCATATACAGCACTTTTAAACATCTCTGTTTCTCTTAAAACTTTCACTGCTGTTGTGATTGTCATGATCTGCATCTCAAATCAAAAACTAGGACCTTACATTCAAAAGTATTTAGCTAAAGTATTTAGTGTCACATGGTGCTATACCGCCCACACTGTTTATGTAGATATTGCATAATGTAACGTTAATTTCTGAGCACGTGCACAACCGACGCTCCAAACCGCAGGATACACGCAGCCGCCATCTTGCATACGCATATGTAGAGTTAAAAACAAGTCTTTAATCTCTCACTTACAGGAACACACGTGCAATAAGGACTTGTCCAAGCATCATCGATCTGGGTTTTCGACCAAACTATAGTACTGAGACCACCTTCTCAAGGTCATATATGATCTTATTTCTGCTGTTAGCTCCAGTCTAGTAATTGTATTGCTCCTTCATCTCACAGCTGCGTTTACGGTTCTATCTCAGTAGTGATTTGTGTATTTGTAACATGCGGTGAGTGAAGGCAGGACACAACTCAGCATACTGAGTGTTTTATTGTGACCAATCCAAGAATCATCATAAGCATAATCATAAACAGAAGAACAAGTGAGAGTTGAACCCAGGAAACAGGAAATAAAGTGACGAGGCAGTCAACTTGGATTTAAAGTAGATATAAAGCACAGCAACACAAAAGACTTCAAGGAGAGACAAAGAAACACCAGGGTATACATGGACTAATCAACGAATGAACAATAAGTGAACAGAATAGGGCAACAACCAATGATAGGACAGGGGTGGAGACAGGAGTAGAACCAAAAAAAAAAAGCACACGTAGGAAAAAAGAACAAGCACACGCCACCTGCCGAGAGAGGGAATTTGTAACAGTATCCGCAGTGCTTATTTAGATTAGTTCCTATACTACCTTATTTCCTACCACATGCTTCCAAATTGGCTTTTATCTCCACTGGCAAGCACTAATTTCTTTCTGTTTCTCAAGGTGTCCCTCAGGGGTCTGGCCTGGGCCCACTGATGTTTATTATCTACACGTTCCCACTCAGTTTCCCAACATGGCCTACAATTTTATTTCCATGCTGATGAGACTCAGATCTACTTCAGTGCTCAAACAAAAGCTTCTCACACACCCTCTTTTCTGATAAAGTGCCTATACAACATCAATGAACAGATGGCTGTTCATTTCCTGAAACTAAATTCTGATAATGCAGAGCTCATGCTGGTGAGCTCAAAAGCTGTTCTTAAGTTTTCCAATCTTTATTTGATGATAGATAATGCAATCATTACATCTTTTTGATCACAGTCTGTAATCTCTGTGTTACTTTTGATCTCACACTCTTTGTTTTAAAGACACATTTAAATTTCATCCGAAAGGCTCATCTGTGTTTGTTATTCTTATTAGCCACCCAGTAAATAATTAGCTAAATATACTGAGCCTAACACGCTAGCTGTTTTCCCTAAGAATGATAATAACTGAATGTGCATTATTCACTGTAGTTTACTTGGTAGAATTGTTGCATTTGGTAGTTAATATGGTAGTGTTAAACAGATAAATTAATCATAAGCACAATTCACGTAGCTAAGTAGCACAATTTTGTCCTCATTTTGTTCTAAAATTTTGTCAGACGAATAAAGAAACTCAAATTGCTGTAACAGACGTTTAATTGTGTATAAGCCATGTAAAACAATGTCTATCTATTTCTGTCCTTAAAATTCAAAATAACTGCATCTGTGGCTGTATTCGGATTTGTATCAGAAGTAGGCGTGGCTTAATTTTTTTTTTTTAACACTGGAAAAAATAGTTATTTTCATCAACACAGTATACAAATACAAATTAATTATAATTACAATTCCAATGCATTTAGTACAATGTTTTGTAAGTACAAAAGTTTTAATTATGATGTATTTGGAGTAGGGCAGAAGGGTATTTTCCAAAAAAAAACAAAACAAACAATTTTCCAGTAAGATTGTCATATAATGAAAATGAAGAACAACAAAAAAAAAACCTGAATGTAAATGTTTCTATTTTTCTAATTAATTTTTTTCAATTTTTGAAAAATGTTTTGTTTGTACTTAGCCCGGTATAACTGCTCATCCTTTCTTTAAGTGCAGATTTCATTCTCAGATACAAGTGCTAAACGTGTTACAGAAAGTGTGTGTTTATGTGTCAGTGCCGAGTCACGGGAACATTCTTCCATCGCGGATCCATCAGCCAGAGTTTTTATTTCATCAGCTCCGAGAAGGAATTAACTCAGACGCTCATGTTAACTCAACCTTTATTGATTTATAATGTCTCTCGTACAACCTCATTCCAATTCATTCAAGCCACACAGTCTCCGCCCTCAGCCGGTCTGATTCAGAGGTCTGTATTTTCCCTCTGAACAGTGTCTGCCAGGTCTTGTTTCATTCATCACATGTTTCTTTCTGCTGTAGTTGGACTAGGACAGAAAGGTATTGTCCAAACAAATACTAATGGCTGTCATCCAAAATCCAATAAATTGCTGGTCTGGAATTCCAAACAGAGACCGGGGCAGACCTCGACGATTAGAAAAGCCTTGGAAAAAAAAATCAGCCGAAGTCTTCTTAATATGTCACGACAGCACTTATTGATTTCTTCTAGTGGATGAAATGCCAAGAGATTGTCTTCCATTTTTCAGAGTTAAACTCCAATGGCACTATAAACGATTCTCCAATAAAGTCTGACCATTTTTGCATTTACAATTACTTCTTTAGCGCATTCTGTCTCACAGAATTTACAAAAAACGGCCGTGCAGCACGTTTTAACGCAAAATGCAGTTTAACACAAATGAGTCAAAATAAAGAAGAGAAACTTGAACATGAAAACGAGGCAAAGTAGACGAAATAATCAAGGACCAAAACACAGAACAGGTGAACACAATCAGGTAACACACCAAAGACAGGACTAGAACAGAGACAAAAGCACATGACAGAAACCCAAAACAAAATGGCATGAAAGCAGCGCTCATCATCCTCAGAAGCCTTAAATACGTGTTTTGATTATTCTCGAGCCCCTATACGTACGAATTTGCAGATCTGGACACTGTTCACGTTATTATTTCTATTTTCATTCATCAGATATGATTATGTGCTTACAAGAAAACTTTTGTAGAAAGTAGAGAGTTTTCCAGAATTAATTCTTAAAATTTACTTATTGGTTTTCTATTTTTTTTTTTTTTTTTTTACATTTAAAACACACAGTTACATTCAAGATCTATTGCAACTGTAGTTCATTGATTGTAGAATTATTGGTACAATAATAAGTAAGGAATAAAACACTCGGTGTCATGCTGTTATAGGAAAATAATCAATAAATGGATTGGTGTGATGAAACAGAGTTACTGTTACCACCCCGAAGTTGATTATTTTCTTATAACGGCACATCCTGAAGTGTTTTATTCCTCGTATAACGCAGCAAATCGGCAATGATAACAATTTTTAATTCTCTGCCCCGAAGATGCTGGAAAACCTTTGAAAAAAAGTTACAGCTTTACCTCTGACTGTTACAAAGCGCTGGCACTGGAGACTCCTTCCTTCCATCTCCTTACTTTAAGAAGACTTCATCATATCATTGATTTGTTTATTCTGTTTATAAAGTGGAGCGTCCGCAGTACAAGTCCCAGTACAGGTGAATGAGCTGTTACTATGGAAACAATAGCGTATTAGAAACGAGAGCTCTAATATAAACCTGTGTGAGCATTCATGTGCTTTTATACGTATGCAAAAACGTGAAAATGTCAGGATTTTACTTTTTTCCTCTTCAGGGTTTTGTTATATACTCTTCCACACACACACACACACACACACTCATACTCTCATATACAACTGCAGGCTTTAATTTCAGGAACCCGAACCCAAAGGAAGAAGCTGAACGTTTGGCGTTAGGAGATTAACCTCCAGCTAATATTTGTATTCCTCGTTTTGTTTTTCTTTTTCTGCTGTTCGGTGACTGTGTGTGTGTCAAGCTGCTGGCTCCGTCTGACTTGAATTAGTTGAGTGCAAAAGTTTGTACACCCTTAAATCGAAATTATTAAATCAACAAAATGTGAGTTTCACAGGATTCAGAATATTTCAGAAGGTGATGTAAATATGTTTGTATTCAGCTTGGATGTTTCATCCATTTCTTTCTAAATAAGGGCTTTTACTGTTGGTAAACAGACTACTTAAACACCTCATCTCCTTGTGACTGTTTTAAATAAATATGAACTTATTAATGATTCAGATAAATTAACTAGAACATGGGAACGGGGGATGCAAAAAGAAACTACTAATAAATAGAACCGCTTTATTAAACATGGAAGTCAGTTTTGTAATTAAGCTGTAGTTTCTTTCTTTTAAATCACAAGTTTATATTAGCGCGCTCATTCTAATGCGTTATTGTCTCTATAGTAACGGCGTCATTCAAAGGGACTTGTACAGTCGATGCTTTTTGACACTTAAGTATAGTTTATAGTTTAAACATCTTTCATCAACATTTTGCTCTGTGTTAACTCTGGTTAACGGTTTTCTACATTACCCACAATGCCATGCTGATAGTGTTGCAGTGGGACTTAGCCCTCACTTCATCTCTGCCTAAGGAGAGCGATGCAGCGGCACTTTAGTCCTTTAGTCTGCCCAACTCTCTCACTTATCACTAGTTATCACTTGTGTTCGATATTGTTGGAATTTTGCACTAGCAATAACGCTGTCCTCCCGTGACATTAGCATGGCACACAGCCGTTAACGTCTCACAGGTATAACGGAATTACAGCGCCAGCCAACAAATTGGCACCAGAATCATTAATCACAAATATTTCAGTAGAAACACACGTCCTTTAAGGTTGCTGGTTACATCATCAGTCTGTCCTTATTTCTTTTCAGCACGCAGCTTAATTTCTTTTCCTCCATATGTGATTGTCATGGTGATAAATTAGACCGTCCTGTTCTCCTGCGATTGTCTGTAATAAGTACAGCTTGTTTGGATGATTATGAATATAAACAAGCTCATCTATTACAGCAGAGACAGCCAGCGCATCAGTACGTGTCTGCGTGCAGCTCTGCTTTCTTCCAGCAGGACGTTTGGATTCGCTGCATATTCACCTTTAGGATTAAAAAAAAACACACAAAGATGTACGGAGACTGAAAAGTTCTGAAACAATGAAATCAAAAACGCTTCCCGTGCACAAGGACGAACCCAGCAGATGCAGTTAAAGTCATGTTCCGCTGCTCGGCACGAGCTCCTTTATCACCACTGGCAGCTTAGTGTAGTACAGTTGATGAACATCAGTCTTCAGTCTCCAGGTCTTTCATCAAAACGTCTCCAACAGGATTCAGGTCAGGCTCTAACCGCGCAAGAGCAGCTGCACTCTGATCCGGTTTTATCAGATTTTACTCCAACCAAGTAGGACACATAACCCAGTTCCATTTATTTATTCAGCTGCTCTCGATATTTCAATGCAAGTTCTCCGTGTAATTCTGCGAAGCAGCCACAAAGCTATTTTATCTCCTGACCAATCAGCTCGCAGCTTGGGGAGCGAGCAAAAAAAACAAACAAACATGGACGACAAAGTGTCCGTAAATAAATGAGTCTTTCTAATGAGTGCTGAATGGAAAACAATTACAATTACAAAATTACACTGGCTAGTTAGTTGCGTACTAGCTATTTTTAGGATAATTACCTGCTATTTTTGGCTAGTTAGTTACATACTAGATATTTTTAGGATAATTACCTGCTATTTTTGTCTAATTAGTTGCACACTAGATATTTTTAGGCTAGTTACTAGCTTTTGCTTGGCTAATTACTTACACACTAGCTATGTTAGGCTAGTTACTAGTTGTTGTTTGGCTAGCTGGTTACGTACTAGCTATTTTTAGGCCAGTTACTAGCTATTTTCTGTCTAGTTAGTTACATACTAGCTATGTTTTGGCTAGTTACTACCTATTTTTTGTCTAATTAATTACATACTAGCTAATTTTAGGCTAGTTAGCTTTTTTCAAGTTAGTTACATACTAGCTATTTTTAGGCTAGTTACCAGCTGTTGTTTGGCTAGTTAGTTACTTACTAGATATTTTAGGCTAGTTACTAGCTATCTTTTATCTAGTCAGTTAAATAATAGCTAGGACTGGTAAGAGTGTTGTCATGGTTACAGCGTGAACAGATTTATCTGCGTTAATTCTGTACTCGTATTTGTAAAGTGTTATGCATGTAACCTTATCTATTAATGAGCATTTATACAGGCTTACGTCCAGCATTATACAGCACTATACATTCCTATAGGACACTTTAATCCATTTCAACTGCATTATGAAGATATATATGAAGATATTATAACCTGTCACAAATCTGTCATATGCTTTATAACGTGTTACGAATGTAATTCCGCGCATTTGTTCATGCTTATGCCAGGCATTATAACATATTATCTATGCTAAGTGGCACTTTTAGAATGCATTATGTAAACTGCCATACTGAAGTCATGTATTCATGCTTTATAAAGTGGTATGAATGTGACTGTAAATACTAATGGCATTTATGCAGGCTTATTACAAAGTACTATGAATGCCATATGACATGTTGTAAATACTTTAGAATGCATTATGAAGATATTATAATAAACTCATGTACCCCTGCTTTATACAGTGTGTTAAATGACACAGTAACTGCTAATGAGCATTTATTCAGGCTTATGGCAGGTATTATAAGACTTCATGCATGCTATATGAATATGGCAGTTATAGGAAATGTTGCAGTGTCCTGTAGTCCAGAAAATGTGACATTTGAATTTTTTTTTTTTTGAAAGGAAATAAAATAAGGATCCATATGTGTGTTTTTTTAGAGGTATCCTGTAACTGGTGGCTTTATATATTATTATTTTTCTCACCTCAGTGTAACCAGATGCTTTCAGGTCAACGCTTTTTTAGATGTGATGTATTGAGGATATGTTTTATATTCTCTTCCTGTCCTGGTCCGGGTCAGTCTTCGGGGTGTGTTTTATTTGATAAATGAGTGTTCTGTTGTTTGGACCTTGGCTCGAGTTGCATCTGATCTATAATAGGGCTGTATTGTTCAGATCCATATGATTTTCAGTCCTTGTTTATTTCAAGGATTCAGGCTGCAGTGTGTGTAGCTCCATCCTGAGGGAAATCCCACAGAGCCGCTACGAATTCAATGGGCAGGAAGCTAACGGGTTCAATTTTTTTTTTCTTAACTCACCTGAGAGTTTCTACAGATTGAGGCCAAATTTATGGTAACTCATTAATTCAGCTCTGTGGTACACGGCCAGGTCCCAGAGCACGGCATGTCAGGAGCGATTTTATCATTTTTGCTCAATCCTCATGTGATGTTTATTGAGTTTTGGATGAATAATTTATGAGTTTCACCACTGATCTGATGTTTAGTGTATGTTTAGAGTTTAGACTTCTCTGTGTCTGGCCTCATGGTGAGAGATTTATCAGTATTTTGTTGTGCAGCCTGCGCTGCGCTGTAGTGTTATATCAGATTATCAGGGTTTTCCTCCAGCCTCCTCTCTGAGAGGCGTTCAATGCGGGAACGATCGGAAAGCCGAATCCCAAATGCGTTCCAACTCCCTACGCAGTGCACTCTATGGGTGATAGGAAGCTTTTCAATGTTCACCCTGCAGCTTGGTTTGCTAGTAAAGCTAGTCACTGTAATTTCTCTGAAGTTTAGCTATTCTTTCATGAATATACAGTACTGTGCAAAAGTCATGGCACCCCCCCC
>CM040980.1:1798617-1811195 GCA_022985145.1 Pangasius djambal
GACTAAATGTTATGTAATAAAGGGGTTTATGTTTATCGCTCCTGATAACGATGTCTGAAAAGCTGTAAATACATCTTTCTAAGTGCTGCCAATCCACCATAATAAACAAGTCGATTGAATGATTAATGAGTGATTAAATTTGACCTCAAGCTCTTGGCATGGAGAGAAAGTTAATAAATATATAAGCATAAGCCAAGAAAGTGGGGTTATGTCAGTGTAGAGTAACACAAAGGGTATACACATCCAGGTACCCCTTCACCAACACACCCGTTTTTATTAGAGGATGTTTAGAGAGACGCAACACGATGAAAAAAGAGTGGAGAAAAATAACGAGGGGATATATTTAAAATAAAAATCCAAAATAAAATAGTAGCACACCTGAAAAAGTCCATAGAGGAATAAAAAGTGAAATAAAAGTACATTTATATCACAATCAGGAACATGTTTTTATCTACTGATATCTCACTTTAGAGCTCACATCACGGCTCATTAGTGAATGATTTCTCAGAATTGCTTTGTGTGTGTGTGTGTGTGTGTGTGTGTGTGTGTGTGTGTGTGTGTAACTTCAGGTCAGTACAGTATGCAGTATGATTTCTCTGAATGGTGTTGTATATTTCATATATGATCATAGTTATAAATAATTCTTTTATGTATAAATATAAAACACAATATCACTATCTGTATCTGTATCCGTTTCATGACTGAAATATTCGTATCTGTATCTGTAAGTGGGCGTGGCCTAAGCAAGACAATTTTTTTTTTAAAATTAAACTAATACAAAGCCTCGTATCTGTATCTGCTTCAAACACCCGTTCTGTCTGGTCTGACTTTTGGCGGTCACTGCAAAGATTTGTGTGAAATATTGTTCAAGCTTTTCATTATCCATCTGATTTCAGGTCCCTGTAGGGATGGTTTGTGTGTGTGAGAGAGATTTCTCAGACTTTTGTTTTGTGTGTGTGTGTGTGTGTGTGTGTGTGTGTGTGTGTGTGTGTGTGTGTGTGTGATCTCAGGTCAGTCGTCGTCTAGCTCAGTGGGAGAAGTGGTGATGCACGTGGATCTCATTTCTCACCCTGGCACCGGAGAACATAAAGTCAATGTGAAGGGTAAGCTGAACACTCACACACACACACACACACTCACTCACACACACACACACACACAATTTTAAGCACTTTATTTATTTCTTCATCTCAAAAGGACGCCTCCTCGACTCTCCTCGACTCTCCTCATTTCAGCGATGATGTATATTTTATGATGGACAGCGCTCAGTGCTCGGGATATTTTATGACTGTAATAATGATGCATCTGTACTTTCACAGCACACACACACTTTCTTTATATGTGTCGTTATACCTCCTCCATACACACCATCATCAAATGACTTCCCTTGCTGGGATTGAAATGAACGCGTCAAGCTTAAGGTTCAGAAACCTGATTAGAGGTAAAACCTCCGCTGCCAGAATGAGAAAATTACACTGATATCACCTAAGAGTTCATTAAGCATGAATAACCCTGAATTAAACTCCGCAGCGTGTGGCGTTAAAATTACCGCACGGCTATTACCACTAATACGGACTGGCTAGTGCGATTGGTCTTTTATTTTTATCTTTTATAGTTAAGAGGATATAATTTGGGGCTGAACAAATCTCTGACTGGTTTCTGGAGTTAAGTATTACGGTTTCTGGGGGGAGGAGTTTGTAGGCATCTCATTTTCTCGGGCCGTTTACACACCAGTATTTACGAGGGGAAGTTTGCGTGTATTCAGACATCGGATAACTACGTGCTCAACTCGATTTTCCTGACTCCCAATTCAGATTATTAGAATCACCTGTGTGTAGTTCTCCTCTGAGGTTGCCAGATATTTCTTAAGTAGAAGCGTCTGAGACCACCAGCAGGCTGAAGAACAGTTTCTACCTGCAGGACGTCAGGATCCTGAATAAACTGTTATCCAGTCATTGCTCCTTCTTCCACTCTTTCACTCCCACACACTGGTCACCTCACTGACAGCTCAAGGACACTCATGGACAATCTCTTCACATGTTTCTGACACTTTAATATTTCCAAGCCCACTGTTACCACTTTACTGCTGGTGAAGCCTAAGTCCTGTCTCTGTGCAATACACTGATATATTGTACATGTTTATTATGCACTACACATACTACTACGTCTAATTTAATTGTAGATTGTTTTATTTTTTTAAGTGCTACTTTGTACTGCCGCTTCATCCGCTTTTTATACTCTCCTCTGTCTGTAGAGGACTGCATAATATTGCACTAATATTCTCTGCATATTTTGTATTTGTTGCATGTTTTTTTTGTTGTTCAAGGTCCGACAGCTACTCGTGTGCACGACTTAATGAAGCCACAAGATGCTACAATCGAGATCATGAAATTCTAATGTGTAATTCACTATTTTGTTTTGTTGAGTCAATGAAACAATGCCAATGTTTTGTTTGTTTTGTTTTTATTTCGATGCGCTCTCCTGTAAAGAAAACACGTAAACGGTTTGAAGGATAAGCTGACCAAGTGGTCGCCTGCTGTGCTTACAGAGACACTTTAAATGACTTAATTTTATCCATTAAAAAAATTCAGGCTTTGAAATAAGAAACTAAATATACTAAGATCTACAATTTAGAAGGGTTTCCTCTAGTGTCCTCTCTGCAAAACAAGAATAATTAATTAATTAATTTGATTTAATTATAATTTTTCATGGATTTCATCGATTTCATAGAAGATATTATTCCTTAATTAATAGTGTCATATTTATGTAATTAAGGCATTCCATAGTGTTTTGGAGTGTTTTTACAGACAGAACATACATTTCATAAATTTCATGACATTGTGATTACATCAAACTAGCAGATGCTGGACGCAAGAAAAATACACTTAAGTATGAGCTCAGAATCTCTCATAACTAAGACAAATCTCTCTTTTAATGAAACTCCGCCCCCTGTGTGTAATTTCTAAACATCTGATGTAATAATAGCGATGTGTGCAATTTCAGCATTAATTCCTCGCTGTGTGTCCTCAACTCGAATATGTGCGTTGTATGTAATGCTGTAGAGAAAACCTATAAAGTCAGATACTAAACTGATCTTCTTCTTCTTCTTCTTTCGGCTGCTCCCGTTAGGCATCGCCACAGCGGATCACTGGTCCGCATATTTGATTTGGCAGTTTTTGTTTGTTTTTTTTTTAAATGCCGGATGCCCTTCCTGACGCAAGCCTCGCCAGTTTTTCAACCCCAGTGGCTGGGGTCGGTTCCCTGGCTGGGAATCGAACCCGGGCTGAGGTGGTGAGGACGCCAAAGCCTAACCACTAGTCCTCCAGGGATCCTAAAGTCAGATACTAAACTAAGACAAAAAAAAAAAAAAACATCCCTGATCTTTGGGATAATTTGCTTGGTTCATTGTTCTTCCTGTCTCATCAACAAATGTTTTTATTTATTTATTTGTTTGTTTGTTTGTTTTTTCTTGTAGTGGTGGGTGTGAACAACATTAACTGGCAGACGAACACCATGTTCCGACCGTTTGTCGAGATCAACGCCATCGGTCCGAACCTCGCCGACAAGAAACGCAAATACAGCACCAAGACCAAGAACAACAACTGGTCACCGAAATACAACGAAACATTCCAGTAGTGAGTACTTCCTTCATTAATCATTCATTAATCATTCATTAATCATTCATTAATCATTCATTAATCTTGCCAGAGTTTTCTTTGGTCTATGCAGGATATTATAGTTTTACTTTTACCTTAAGTGAATAAGATAAATTCACAAATGTCGAGATCAATTTGAGGTTATGTGTAGCGGTCTGGGAAAACACTTCTCATGGTCAAATTCTAGGAACTTCACACGTTCCTGAACTGTATCACAATCAGAAGTAAAGTTCTAGCATTTTCAATTCCTCCAAAAGTGAAAAAAGGAGAAAATCGCATTTTTGCAAAGATTACATTGAAATTTCACTGAAGGACGCTGCGCCTACTTCTACATTTATAGCCTGATCTACTGATGGGAAAACAACAATACTGGCAAATTTGACAGAATTATAGGTTTACAACAGGAAACGAGTTCTCACTTTGATTATCGGCTTCATCCACATCAGTCTCTGTCTCATCACCTGTCGTGAAAGCTAATGTGATCTCTGTTCGTCGGTGGAGAAATAATCGCTGATTCATTCGCTCACTTCTTCCTAATTTGCTAATTATCTTGTTTGTTAAAGAAAACTTTGGTGAGTCTACAAGCGCTCTGGGTTTTCCTCAGCTGGTATCTGATTACACACTAAATCGGCACCGAGTGTGAAGAACTCGCACTCAGCTAGCGAGGTTTTATTCATCTTCCATCTGACTGGTTTTAGTGCTGCGTTCGTTAAACTCCTTACACAACATGACGCCAAGGTTAGAAAGTAGAAGATAAATAATAATCGTCTCATTTTGGTGAAATATATTGATGTTTTCTTAAAGTAGAGACGTCACAGTATATTACTGGCAGAAAGATGTTTTTTGCAACATCTGACAGGTTTTCTCAGAACGCCACACGTTTGCATCCTAGACTAGTATATGACCAAATGTCATGCAGAAGAAGTATATCTGAGAAGGTTTAAGGAAGGATATAAGACACTCCTCTCACTGTTGGCTTTTATACAGCAGCAGCAGCAGCATTCAGCTGAGGTTCCTCAAACCAGCGTCTGCTCCCGAGACACTTGCCCTGCTCTCACTTTAAGCTTAAGAGGCTATTAAAAACAGAAGAGACTAAATATGCTTTAATAAAATCTTCTGCACTTTCAGGCTGAATAGAGATGCTTCAGACTGGCCGAGTCTTTTCAGTGCCAGAACAATAACACACACTCTTTCGGGAAGGAGCCATTATCACTCCCGTTATAAAATGTCAGAATATCAGGAATTAAAAGCCGTTTACAGCGGCGTTTAGTTTAATGTGAAAATGTTGTTGAAGGCGACCTTTTGGCTCAGGATGTTGAGTCGGTGAATGTCCTTCTGTGCCTGAGAATGTTCTCTTAAGCATTATAAAACCCTGAACTTTACACAAGAGCAAAACAAGTACATACAAAGCAGATGGAGGCACAAGTCCAGCATTTACTGCGCTTTATGAACGTTTCCAGACCAAATGAACACGACAGAAATGTTCAGTAAAAATGGTGAAACAGTGTACTGTATATTAAGGTCGAGTTTTTGTACTCTGTACATTTTAGCATTTTTCTTTAAATGACCTGATTTAAAACTCTCAAAAATGAGAAAATCTAACAATCTAGCCGTACTCTATTTAGTAAAGCCCAAAATATATAGAATCTTTTTTTTTATAAATATATATGCCAACTTTTTGAGGACACTCATCTTCTTTGTTAGTGCGTTTGTTTTTGTCTATACTGAATAACGAATTTCTTGATTTTATAGTTTAAAGTGTCTTTAGAGAACAAAAAAAAACAACATCCCAGACGTGATCATATTTTTACTTTTATTAAGAAATTATTATTTATTAAGCAATTTGCATGTTGGAACATGATTGGATCTTCTATTTTATGATGTAAAGACCTTTATTTAAAACAGCAAAACTACTGCATTTCTTCCATTTTTCACACTTTGTCCAGTATATGTTTTTTAAATGAACTCCCCAAAAGGGATCTAATTATTTAAAGATGTTTAAGATTTATAGTTGAATTAAAGCAAAACATTCTTGTTAGATTTCTTCCATATATTGTGAGATTTTAACCGTATACATTATTAAGAAAATGGGTGGATGTACAAATTTTCATGTCCACCCCCCCCCCCTTTTTAGTAATTTGCATGCTGCAACATGATTGGATTATCTGTGTTATGACGTAATAACACTTCAGATGCTAGATTTCCCAGTCAGACTGGTTCGAAGCTGTTGTTTCATAAACGAAGGCGGCAAAACCAGCCTTTCACTTTTCACACGTTGTCTAGTC
Organism: Pangasius djambal; assembly: GCA_022985145.1. NCBI lineage: Eukaryota > Metazoa > Chordata > Actinopteri > Siluriformes > Pangasiidae > Pangasius > Pangasius djambal. Next base: position 1,804,559 of record CM040980.1, read on the forward strand.
CGTGCATTGACGTCGACTCCCTAAAAAAAAGTATTTCCATTATATTAAACAAATTTTATATCCTACAGTTTAAGATGACTTTATGATTTTAGTTGTATGCATTGTATGGAAGTATCGTATGTGAGATTCTGACATTTACTTTCAATTAGAAAATTGTGAATATTCAAATCTGGAATGCCTCCATCCTACATGTACCCACCCCTTTCCTCTAATAAAACATTTCATTCACTGTCCTGTCATTTGCATATCCGTTGCACATGATTGGATCTTTAAGGTTATGATGTAATAACACACCACATACTAGATAAATAAAGCCAGCAAAACCACCGCAGTGACAATTTTCCATTTACAGAAGTTCTCCAGTCTGTGCTTTTTGAATTAATTCCCCAAAAAGGATTTGGTCCTATAATTTGTACGTTGCGCCAAGATTGGATTGTATTATTATGGTGTAATAACTTCAGTAGTAATAATAATTGTTAATTATTCAATTCAATTTTATTTGTATAGCGCTTTTAACAGTGGACATTGTCACAAAGCAGCTTTACAGAAATATATATACAGTGCTGTGCTGCAAAAGTCTTAGGCACGTGCAGAGAAACGCTGTAGAGCAAAGACGCCTTCAAAAATAATGAAATTACATGTTTCTACATTTAAAAAATACTATAAAGAGCAGCAAACAGTAATAAATGAAACAAAGTCAATATTCAGTGTGACGATGCTTAAATAAACAGTGTCTCAGGTGCAGTGTGTGCAGTTTGATAAGGAAACGAGCTGGAAGTGTTACTGAGCATCTTGCAGAAGCAGCCGCAGTTCTTCTGGAGACTTTGACTGTCGACTCGCTTCTTATTTCTGCAGCGAAACCCAGCAGCCTTCATTCTGTTTTTATCTGAAAAGTGTCTCTTATGGAATCTTTCTGTAACGTTTCATTCTGTGCCGGAAAACTAATGTCTGGAATCTAAAATGTTTTTGTACTGAATCAATAATGTAGAAGTCAGAAAATAAACATCTGTAACAAAGTGTGTGCAAAAAATATATATATATAGGGTGCCAAGACTTTTGCACAGCACTGTAGATATATATTTCGCCCTTTGACCAGTTTAATTACCTAAAAATAATGTAATTAATAAAATAATTATAACATGTAGGAGACTGTAAGGCTTTACTTGTATTTGCATTTGTAGTTTAATCGTTGATAACCGTTTATGTAAAGTCTTAAGAAACTACAGTTGCGAGACCATGTCAAGTAAAAATGGTTACATGAGCAATGTTTACATTGTTAAGAAATCCTTTACGCTTTTTTTTACATTTCCTGTCTTTCCTCTGCAGTATTCTGAGCAGCGAGCACGGGCCGGAGGCGTACGAGCTGCACGTGTCACTGAAGGACTACTGCTTTGCTCGTGAGGACCGCGTCATCGGCGTCACTGTGCTGCAGCTCCGAGACCTGACCGATAAAGTCAGCTTGAACGCTGCGTATCCGCTCATCCGCAGCGTCACCATGGACGAAACGGGCCTCACCATCACGAGGATCCTCTCGCAACGGACCAACGACGAGGTGGCCAAGGAGTTCGTACGCCTCAAATCAGAAACCCGCTCGGCCGAGGAAGCGTCGTGAAGAAATCATTGCGGAACATGAACTCAGTGAAGAAGCAAGAATTTTAAAAAAATTATGAAATAAATCAAAAAATAGAGGAGGGCAAGAAAATGAGGCAGGATGTTGCGACAGCGCAAGAGAGTTGTGTTGTTCGTTTCTGTGCATGTGTGTAAAACATCTGTTGGAATGTTCATTTGAAAAACTAAAAGCGTATGTACTACAAGTGTTTACCTGCTGTATGCTCACTATGAAATAATATATTCTACATTAACGAGACATTGAAGACGTTTTTTTGTATGACAACTAGTCTTTTTCGAGCAGGTATTTGTTCAGATAAAGTGCCAAACCCGATGAGAAAAAAAAAAACATAACAATTATCCAAAAAAAAAAAAAAAAAAAAAATCATAACGGTTATTGGTAATGTTGGTGATGTTTTGAATTTGCTTGATTATTTTATGTGTCTGAGTGTGTGTGTGTGTGTGTGTGTGTGTGTGTGTGTGTGGGAGATCATAATCTCTTTAATTGTGTAGCATTTTGTCTTTTTTTTCCCATGCGTCTTTCATGTTCATGCCTTTTTTTTAATCCCTCGACCTGTCCGACTCTTTTTTAAACAGCATTTTTTTAAAAACGGCGAGGACTGCTATCTAATTCTTCGTAGGCGTTTGTAATTTTATAGCCACTGACAACAGCGAGGGCCGCCTTCAGTGCTGAGCAGAACAGGCCGCGTGGGTTTTTCGCGCTGTTTCCTTGTTTGTGTTTCATTATTCTTCGTTCATTTCCAGGCTTCTCGACTGTTTCGTTCAGTTTATTTTGGCTTCCAGCCTTTCAGAATGATCACTGTGAACATGCGCTTCGAAAGGCAATCTCGAGCATTTACATCACCGATATCATCTCTCTCTCTTCTTTTTTCATTTCTAAAATAACTGCCAAAGTTATATATTAAAAAAAATAAAAAATTTGTACAAAAGCAATCCATTACCTGTATGAAGATAATTATAGGCTACGTACTCGTGCTAGGTTCATTTATTTACTTATTATTATTATTATTCTTATTTATTTTGGCGATGCTGTGTCTGATTGTTGATGAAGTGACTCTGAAATGCAGATTTTGGGATTATTTCCGTGAAGATTTCCCTGTTATCAGATGTGAACGTTGTAAATGTGGGTTTACATGCGCGTTGTCTCAATCTGTCACTTTCGTTTATTTTTCTTTACAGAGGAAAGAATTTAATATTTGGTAATTATGCAACATTCCTATGTATTGCACTGATGGCGAACTGTATGTCATGTAAATATATTTAGTGAGAAATTGTAAGCACTCGTCTGCTTGTTTGTTTGTTTGTTTGTTTGCTTGTTTGTTTGTTTTCATCGAACAACGCATGTAATGTAACATTTATAAACCAGGATGTTTATTTGAAGCTACATGAGAGATGACGGCCATTAAAAAGCTGCAACATTGAAAATAATGGATGCGACCGAGGATGTGACGTTCAATATTTTATTCTTCAAACATAACAGCAGCTCTGGAAGCAGCGCAGCCGCAGGTTTACATTAACACACGCGTGCTAGTACGTTATTGTTTCTATAGTAACAGCTCGTTTAAAGAATCTTGTCCAAAAGACACTCTACATTTATAAAACGTGTGTATGTGGATATGGAGGTTTTCTGTAAGGAGACGTTCTTTTAACATCGATGGAAGGAGTCTCCAGCGTCAGCGCTCTGTAACAGTCAGAGGTAAAGCTGTAACGTTACGTTTTCGGACATCTCCAGGACAGACGAGTTTACGCTTCTTTGCGGTTCCTTAGCCAAGCTGACACGCTGCATTTTTGTTGTTTTGTTTCAACTTCGAGAGAAAGCGACGGAACAACGGTTTATAGCTGTTATAACGTAAGTGATTTGCGGGCAGTTTAGCCAGTTAGTAGCTCAAAACGGACAGACAGCACTGTGATACTAAGCACATGAACTCTAGCTATGCGTTAAATCATTACGTATTAATTTCAGTGTTATATTTGCTTTAAAAAAAACTTTTTAAACTGATTTTTCAAACTATCTTTGAAACTCTCACGCTGATCATGCTATCATGATTCTATTACTATTTGGGACATATTTTGAAACAACAATTACTTAAACATGGTTTTATTTAACTCAGTGTTTATATAAAGGCCGAAAGGTGAGAATTAGGGGCGGGGTTTAACACGTTTTTGCAAAGTCAAAAAGTATTTCATAGCCATGGTGTAAATTCCTGTACGTTTTATCATTCTGAGAAACATTGGTCACGTGGTTTGGGAGAACCGTCATGAGAGGAATCGGTAGAAAACACAACGTCATAACGTTGCTCTGTTTTGACTTTGCGAGCAAATTAGCGGTTTCGAGACGACTGGCAGAGAGCACTGTGACACTTTCATTATTATATGATCATTTGATGCTCCACTACGCTTGTGGTGTATAATATGAAAACATGAATGTAACAACTATAAAACTAGGTCTTCTATTCTCGTTTCAAACACTCTAGTATTTTGGACATTTCTTGAAAAGACTGGTATTTCCGTAAACGTTTATGTAACTTAATTTATACGTAAACTTACAAAGGTTAGGGTTAGGATTAGGAGCAGGGCTGAACAAGTTTTGCAAACTAAAGTGCTTACTATGGATCGTGGCTATCATGTGTCCTTGAATTTTTTGCAATCTTTTAGCTCTTTATTGATCCAATACATCTAATTTATTAACACATAACCCACTTTGATCAATACTTATCCCTTTAATGTAACATTTTGAAAATGTGCGATAAATAATACGAGCTGTATAGCATGCACGCAGAGAAGGCATCTGTCAGAACCACACGCTCAGCCAGAGTGACATTCCTGCCAGGTGGGATGCTATTCATAGCACAGGAACGAGTGAGGAATGAACAGATCGATACAAAACGAGCCTTCAGAGACCACAGAGGCCGTCACCTTCACTAACACTGACCTCTACACGAGCTGATCTGTTCACCTGCTGCACTACAACAAGCGTGACAGAGGATACGTTTTCATCCCCTGGAAGACGAGTCACGCAAGCAGAGTCTCAGATCTCGCACCTGTAAACGTTTTTAACTGTTAAACACCGAGATGTCGCAAATTACAGTGCACGAACAAGTGCTTTAGCAACAACTGGCGTTGTGTTTTTGTGCTCGGATAACACTATATTTCACTCTTCTGAGGATCGTGAATTCTGCTAAGCACCAGGACGTTTCGACCGAAAAAAAAAAAAAAAACTGCGCTCATTCTAATACGTTATCGTTTCCATAGTAACAGCTCGTTCACAGGGACTGGCACGGCGAACGTTTCACGTGATCTGAGTCTAATATAATAAATGGATTAGGAAATGAATGACGAAAACCGTCTAATAGTTGACATATTAAAGATTTCGGCTAGGAGACGTTTATTTAACCTTTATGGAATGAGTCTCCAGTGTTTTTCACCACCGGACAGAGCTTTTTTTTTTTTTTTTACACTATCCATTCAAGAGAGGAAAAGAGAGACTGGTGAGGGAACTGTTTATAGCTGCTATAGCATAAGTGAGGACAGGAAATAACTTGTTTCACCACATCAACACACATTAAATGTATCTATAAACAGATAAAAAATGCTGATTTAATTAATAAATGTAAAATTATAATTGTTGTTATATTGCTGTGGTATAAGAGGAGGAAATCCTTTTGCAACATGCTGCTAAAGGAAAACAGTCCACTTTATGTTTGGCCATGGATTGTGGATTATTTTCCCGTAACAGCACAGCCCGATGTGTGTTATTCCTTACTTAAGACCTAAAGACAGATCAAACCATACAGCACGTGACTGTAGGCTGTAAGTATTTCTTTACTCAAAGGGGAAAACTTCTAAAACTGTTCACTCTATATGAAAAAAAAAACTACCTGAGAAGTATACCAAAGCAATTCTGGTAAAAAAAAAAAATAAAATAAAATGTTATCAGCATAATGCTTCAGAAGATGTGTGTGTATAGCTGAGGAGTTTCTTCATATTTGGCTTTTAAAGGGATTGAGAGCATTTCGCAAAAAAACACAACACCTGAACTTCTCCAACTGTGTATCTACTGGTATCATGTTTGAGGTGAAATAAGACCAAAATCAAACTTTTTGATTTTTTTTCATGAACTCTATCAGCATGGACTGTGTAAGCACCTGATACCCCACTGTGAAAACCATGGGATCATGAACACCTGTAAGCACCAGGCTATTTCGTGGTACTTATTAAAGCCTGGTTGCCTGTGCCAGGAGGTTCAGACATGACCAGAGAGAGAGCTTCCAGCATTATCATGGGTCAAGTACCGTATACTTCCAAATCAACACAAAATCCAAGACACTATAAATAGAACATGTCTCGGATGTTCAGAATGACCCAGAAATATCTTTATAAAACTAGCAGCAAGCGCATGAACACCAAGCAGTGGCTAGTGTGGTCTTTAATCTCATGATGGAGCTGAGCGAATAATAGTTAGTTAACAATAGACAAGTAATAATAGTTAGTTAACAATAGACAAGTAGACAAGATTTATGACATGAATAAATGACCCAGTATTCTATATGAATCGCATTTACCACACCACAAACACGGAGAGAGAGAGAGTGAGCGAGAGGGAGCGAGAGAGAGAGAGAGAGAGAGAGAGAGAGAGCAAGAGAGAGATAGCAAATGACTTGGGATTGCAGTTGCCATGGATACCATTATAAAGGTTCAACAGAAGATGAAAATGATCCCACCCTGAGCACTATCTATAAGGCAGCGCATATATCACACAGAGCAACGGTTCTTTGCAGGGCTGCTCTGGATGCGCTGAAAGAATCAGACATGTCCAATCTCTCAAAATGACAGTAAACAAGAAGCAGAATAAACAGCAGCTCCGTCATAGCCGAGACAAATAAAAGTTCCTGCGCCATTCCAAAATGGATTCAAATAATTACAGCTGTTCAAATGTAATGATCGACGCCTCAATACAGCTCAGCAGTTCAGGAGAACACTGATAAAAAGATCAGACACTAAAGCAGAT
>CM040980.1:1832547-1867631 GCA_022985145.1 Pangasius djambal
AAAAAAAAAAAGAGAGACATTGTTTTCATTAAAGAGGGAGAGAGAAGAAATATAGAGAAGAGCATCCACCTGTGTGTTGAAGTAAGTTTGAATAAAAGTAATATAAGTGAAAGAGATTATAATTATTGAGCACATCTCAGTTTTCTCTTTTACTTACTGTAGTCATGTGTTTGATTTCAGTTTCTGCTTTAAAAGCACAGTATGTGTTGTTTAAACATGTTTTTTATACATTTAGTATTCAAGTCATTTCAAAAATAACTGCTGAAATTAGCAGTATTGCCATATACATACAGTACACACAACACCTGTACACCTGCTCATTTATGCAGGTATCCAATCAGCCAATCATGTGGCAGCAGCACAATGCATAAAATCCTGCAGATGCAGGTCAAGAGCTTCAGAAAATGTTCACATCAGAATAATCAGATTGGTTCGAGCTGCCAGGAAGGATATAGTAACTCAAATAATCACTCTTTACAACCGTGGTGATCAGAAAAGCATCTCAGCTTGCACAAAACCTTGAGGTGGATGAGCTACAACAGCAGAAGACCACATCAGCCAGAACCCCCACTGAAGTTTCTTAGGTAGCAGTTGCTGGAAAAAGGTGGAACTTCATTCTTGTATTAACTCCATGCACTGAAAAAAACTTTTAAACCAACTTTAAAAAAATTATTCTAATTTGTTACACCTAGATTTATTAGTTTTTCTCAAATTATATTTATGATTTGGTTCAAACCTTACATTCTGATTTAATAGTAATCAAAAATATTTATTTTCCCAAAGATAAAAATTTACATTCACACAAAGTAAAAAGATCTTTTATTATAAAGATTTGGAATAATCTAATATTTACTATTACATCTAATTATAGTTTTTACTTTTGAATAAACTAATTACAAAAAAAACTCTAATTTTGTTACAGACAATTTTCACTTAAGATAAAACTAAAAACATTTTGTTAGTCATTGTTTACTTGCTATATAAATAAAGAGAGGATTATTCTCTTCGAAATTTTTTATTGTGATGTCTTTTGAAAATATCAAAAAAAGATAAACACCAAAAAATAAATAAAGCCCACAATAATTTCTGCACCCAGTATGTCCTTTACAAATCAATAAATCTTGTTGAGGGGGGGAAAAAACACACTAAGTATAAAATGAAGTAAATTGTGGTCTTTCTGATATGTTTTTAAACCTTCTGCAACCTTTCCTTAGCCTTAACCACATAAATCTTATCACGTAAAACCTGTCTGTAAAATCTCTCCTTTAAAACCTGAGATATGTAATGCAATAGCCATTGAGAAGTGTAAAAATAGAGTTTCCTACCGTGTAAAACGTGGCTATCCTATCTGCGAACAAAGGGTTGGTCTTTTGTGCATAAGTCAGTTTAAGTAAAACCATACCATTACTAGTACTAGTGAATTGCTAGTCACTGTGAGTTTTCAGCGTTAATATTGTTAATATCAGTGCCACGTTATTTATACCACAGAAAGAATTAAGGCCAGTTTTGAATTAAGTTTCTGTTTCTCCCTCTTATTTACATTAACATGACCCCTTCCTTTATCCTGAAATGTACTTGAATAAAAAAACGCTATAAAACAGAACAAAAACATGCTGTATCCAAATGTCTTTCACTGAGAAATCCGATCTTTAGGGCTTGACACACACACACACACACACACACACACACACTCAACTGAGCAACACTCCATCTTCTTTGCAATATTTGCACACACCTGCATTCAATTTCTGCTGCTGTAAATATTTATTATATACCGATATATATTCTATATCTTCACCTGGCTGCTGTGTTTACATTCAGCAACTTCTTTAGTCAATCTTTTGCACTACTGTCGTAAGAGTCACTCTTTTATCAGTACAGTGTGCTAGTCGGTGCTGCACTGTAACTCACCGTGACAGTAAAGCCACTTGACTTGACACTTGACACTCAGACTGCACACTCTGCGTGCCATTTTCTTTGGTTCCATCTCCATGAATAATTTCTACAGCACATCAAAAGTGTATCGGAGCTCGCTTGGGTAGTTTAGAGCATAGATGAGGTCAGATATCGTAGCACATGCATGTGTAACGGATGATGACTCATTAAGGGCTTCCACACCTTAACAATAACAATCCCAATATCATGTGGTGGCTGGAGAGGATCCTCCTCTTCCTCCTCCTCCTCCTCCTCCTCCTCCTCCTCCTCACTGATGGCAAACCTCGCCATTGTACACCTCTCCATTTCAACCTCATCCTTCTGAACAACCTGATAAAAGACAAGACATTTGTTAGAAAGTTATTCTGATGAAATGGGTGTCTGATGCACACAATTCTCCCAATTAAATCTCAATTTTAAAAAAAAACTTAAATTGGGGTTCTAGGGATGTGAAAATGTAATGACTTGCGAAGTCCAGCAGAGTTAACGGAGGCTCCTCCAAGTGTTTTTCTCATAGCAAACATTTGACTTTATCACAAGTAAAGCATTGATATTAATAAATTAATAATAGCTATCCTCCAAAAGCCTATAACATCTGCTGCGAGAAAAAATATTAAATAGTACAATACAGTAGTATGCATACTTCAATAAAGATTCGCTGTAATGTTAAAAGATAAAACTGCCTCGTCTATTCATATTTTCATTAATTTCAGAATCTGGCCACAGACTGACACTTTCCACGATGTAATATTTGGATATAATATCCATTTAATGTCCAGGCTTTCGCTGCACCACCTGCACTGCTGCTGTGACAAATACTTCACACTGTCATTAAAATATCTTAATACTTTCCAGCCGCATACAGTATAGCCACACAATACATCTTTTACAAAATATAACATACTGTATAAACCAGCAGAGAAGCCTTAGTCTGTGCATTAGACATATTGCATTCTAAAAGACTGTGTAGTTTAATGACCACTGGAGGACAGATATAATAGATATAATTATAGGCATCGGCAAATATGCAGATATATGATAAGCCTGAGTAGGACCTGAGGCCATGTGTATGAGCTTTAAAGTTTAAATATTCAATGTTTTATCTGGTCTAAAGTTTAAGTGATTAATGCAAAGCTACTGAGCAGTAGTTTACTCCTGGATAGATTTGTTCACATCTTCTCCAAGGTACACAACGAGGCATTTCGGCAGACTCTCTCTTTTTAGATTCACCTCCAGGCTCTCGGTGAGAGCGCAAACACACACATAATGCACAATGATTCTGTCCAATTATGCAACTTGACTGAAGATGCAAACACTACACGACACACAAATGGGCATTTGGAGTTACAGTAAGTGTGATTTCCAAATGCTTTGGGCAAACCAGGAAAAATTCCTGTCCAACTCAGAAGATAAACCCAGTACATCTTCCAAAGTGTAATCTCACTCCACAATCCAATGTGTTTTCACCGCATGAACACCACTGCTTCTATACTTCCAGTATATTCCGGGTCTTCTCTCTGACGACTCCTCTCTCGTTTCTGATGATCTCAATCAGCGTGCTGAGGTTCTTGCCTCAAGGAAGCCAGGAATCGTGGTTGAAGTGGAACGGTTGTAATTCTCAACTGACCTATAAAAAAACAAAATAGCACATGCAAATATTATTCCCTTACTGCTGTCACTTTAGGACTGTGTGGTGTGTAAGATCTTATTTTTGACATCAAGGGCCCAAACATGCATTTTGAATCAGTTTGGCTCAATTTCTTAGCAGGTTTCTTATGATATGGGATCAAATCATTTACTTTACAGGCCACCACTGACCTATCACCACTGGTTAAAAAAATGTACTTACCTCATCCATTGTGAACAATGCAGGCCATCTCTCTTTCAACTCTTCCACTCCTGATTCCTTTTCCACAATTTCCTTTCTTCTCAGTGAAAAAGCTTTGGCCATCTTGTCCTCTATCACTGCACGATTGTTTCACTTCTTTACTTCATTTAATAGTGACAGTCTCTCCAGTTGGAACGTCATGTCAGGTGTGTGGTGGGCGTCTCCTCTCCTAGGTCTCTTTACGTTTGCATAATTGTCACTACAGACTCTAATTTATTAACTTAGACATACTAGTAGTATTGTACTTTACTGAAATATACTAGAGAATGGAATATAAATTCTTCCGCTTTAGCCAGTGCTCATTGTCTAGTACGTAATCCATTCTCATTTTTTATTATGCATAAAAGAATGAAAGTAGTGTTCACAATACGAGTTCACAATATTTGTTTTTTCTAGAGCAAAAAGAGCAATATATAAGCTATGATATCCCTCGTAGCAAGACAGGGATTAAAAGCGTCTGGAGGGCACAGAAGACTGTCAGTCACCTACTATCGGTCCTGTCCCTGGCCAGTGCTGCTAAGCTGAACGGATTCACTGCTTGGAGGATATCACTGGTAGGGGGAGGTGGGGCGGTCTGGGGGAAAGCTGCATTGCTTATTAGACCTTTTCAGACATGGGACAGTACCTTTTAGGGAAAGGTGACATTTCATCAGACATGAAGCTGACGCGTTTAATCGCCGTGGCATTAGACTCAGAGGTTACGCGCGGTAAACGCACAACGAGCTGTGGTGATTCCGTAAACATATCGGCACAGCAGGTGAATGCGTGTCACCTGTCAAATTACCTTTTGTTTGTTAACTTGACATTTTAATAAATTGTTCTTTTGTTTTTACTCCAAAGGTTTATGCGACTTATAGTAACTTCAGTCGTCAATTTGATAAAATGTGTCCATGGAGTTTCACTTTCTTCGCCTCACTTCTCTGCTGCCAGCTGTATGTGTGTGTGTGTGTGTGTGTGTGTGTGTGTGTGTGTGTGTGTGTGTGTGGGTCGGGGGGAGCCCAGCCTCGTCCTCAGCAAAAACATGTCCAGACACGGAGCAGGACATGCCCTCTCCTAGTTAATTCAAGCACTATAGAATAATGAGCGTTATCATACTACCATCCTTTTCTTCTTATTTGACAGCAAAATAACATTAGCAACAATATTAACTTTGCACTTGCAACGAAAGCATCATCCTTTGAATTAGCTTAGCAGTTAGCCTTAAGTCAATGGAGCGCAACAAGTGTGTTAGCTAACGTGCGCAACAGCTACTTTACAAAGACAGTCTGTGAACTAGTTGTCCATCCTGCCATTAACCCTAGATGTGCATGGAAAACACATGCTTCCCTTAAAACAGCACAATTTCAAATGATCTTATCTTGTTTAAATAGTTTTCTTGTACAACAGAGGGTCTTCTCTTTCGAATCGAGGTAATGGCGGACAGCGAAACTCGACACGGAGCGACCTGATGCGACGTCATGTGGTCACGTGACACGAAAACCTCTGGTGTCAAGCGAATATACTATTTAACCAAAATTCTTTCTTTGAATTTTTTCTACAGGGAGTGTTATTTGCTTTTAGCCAAACTTAACAAAACAGGTTTAAACGGGAAACTCAATGATATTCAGTTAGACCAATATAAAAACGCACTTGAAATAAATGATATGTTGGTTTCACTTTTTGCAGTGTGTGTAGTTTCGACAGAAGGGGAGGAGCCAGTTTTGGGGGCAACTTTCAGAAGTTTCATCCTATTCTCAAGAGATCGTAAGTTTGAATCCTAACGCCACAAACCTCAAGGACGGTCTTGTTTGGGCCAATCACTGTGGTCTATTATCCTCTTTCCTCCAAGGACAAGTTGATAAAATTCCCATGGCCATCTGTACATCTTGAATGAAGAATGTTTCAGCAGGATTTGTGGCTGTTGTGCAATGGAAGCGAGCAGCGAATGCAGTGGGAATTGGCGACAGTGAAAGTTAAATGGTTGTTCGGATTCTACACGTTTTGCGTGAACGCAGGTTGGTAAGGCGAAGGTCTACGCAAAGAAACCTTCGAAGCATGCTCCGAGTTCCAGCACACCGTCATGAGAAATTCATATACATTTTTAACAATGCGAGGAAGATGTGGTTGGATTTTATACGACTGATATAACAAAAAGGTCTAAGCACTTAAATTGTGTGAATTGGTACAAGGTGGCAAGTGTGAGACCGTGTTTCTGTTTCTCGTGTAATATCTGGTTTAACCGCAGCACATGATTTTTGATAATAATCGTGGATTTGCCTCCATCCTTAACATGACCCACACTATGGATCATAACTGTTTTGAGGAATCACACAATGTAATAAAAAGGTCTTTGTAAGAGTTCTTTCCTATCCCATTTAGTAGATCCCGTTTAGGAAGCTAGAAATCCTTACTTATCCCAGGAATACTAGAACTCTTTTTTTTTTTCTAAGAGTGTGCAAGCACAAGCTCAATTCGCTCCTGGTATTTAAGATACTGGTATAGAAAGAGCACCGCTGTATTTGGTAGGGTTTTTTTTGTGCTTCTGGCAAGGAGTGGTCATCAAAATGAAGAAAAAAAGAACATGAAAACACACACACACACACACACACACACTCAGCAGTACACAGTCCGAAAAAACTCTCCAAAGCTCAGCTCCAGCTCTCTCACTCAGGATTTTCAGCTTCCGGGGCAAAAATAAGCCAAGGCAAGTAGATTTATTATTTCTTGCCTCTGCATGAATGTTGAAAAATTACACAACCTGAAAAGGAGTGGAAAAAAGTCACCTTTTACACTGGTTGAGGTTGTAAGCATCGAAAGTTGGCCATTTCCCAAAATCGTATGAACTTTAAAATGTGCAGCTCCCCACATGTCTACAGTAGAGTGGATTTATCGCTTTGGGTTTGCCAAACCTCACGTAACCTGCTCCCCAGCCACCAAACGGGAGCTGAGTAACGATCCTGTCTGGGTGTTGAGGCTATCATCTCTATTCTTTATCCATTATTCCTTGTTCTCGCAAGACCCTCGGAGGAGGAAAAGCGCTGACGGTTGCACTTTTGCATTTCCTTTCTCTGAATGGGAAAACTTCGAAGAAAAAGGTGAAACGTTTAGACTGTAGCAGAATATCAGTGGGAGAGATTTGAGCGACTTTTGCTGCCCGTTTTCAGCATTAACACCCGAGCTCTCTGTCTCTTCAGCTCTTCATTAACGGTGTAATTGCCGTTTATGCCAGGCTGAGTGGCAGGTGGCCAAGGAGGTGAAATATGAGCTTCATCAGACGAGTCAGAACGATTCGCGATGGTCACTTTCAGGCCCATTCTGAGGTCAGTGTTGTAGGGAAAAAGGCTGTTAAAGCTTCTTTGTGCTCCGATATTAAACATTACATTTTTTTTCTGATGCATTGCTCCATGTAGAACAAAAACGGTCAAGACGTTAGGACCGTGTCCAGTAAACATGTGCATTACATTTTTTATTTTTTTTTAAAAAGGCTAAACACTCTCTCTGAGTGATCCGGTGGCCATGACATTGTTTTGCTCCAATTTTACTAATTTAAACATCTCACCATAAATCTTCTCTCTCCATAGCTATATTTCTGTAGATCAGTCAGATGAAAAGGAGAAATCGGCGTCATATACAAATCACAACACCAATAACGACTCAATACCTTACGCTACTGAAGAGTCATATTTCAGCCACATTTTCAAAATTGACCCAATTTTCATGTCATGTTTTTTTTTATCAAAAAGCTGAACCCATAATACAGTAGATTGCTAAACAGATTGCTAGTGGAGCTGGCACGACACCATCTTTCTGATCCTGATCCTTTGAGTATCGGCTGCTATCAATCCGATATGTTTTCTCTAAAAACTGCTAAGCTTTAGAATAATTTTTTTTTAGTGCAGGAAAAAAAATACATAGCTAATAAGAGAAATCACACCAAATCCAACTCTCAATCTTTTCCATTTTTTACAGGATCAGACCAAACTCATTCTTTTTTTTTTCAATATCCAGTCCGCCGTTTTTTGCTGGTATCGACCAGATACTGATCCTCGGTACCAGATCAGTGCCATCTCTAATTGCTAGTATGTGTTCTTATACAATTTTATGTCAAAAAAAAAAAAACACGTACAGCCCTTTTTTTATTATTTTAAAGTATTCATCAGTTAGCATGCTAATGTTTTAATGGATTATGTGCTTATTTTTTAGCTCTAGGTTGTGACAATAACCAGTTACTCACTGTTACTATGATGCCCGATAGCACAGGGTCTCAAACACACACACACACACACACACACACTAATTGAAAAACGAATAGGCAGCACTGTTTGTGATATTTTTAAGTCTGTAATCATGTCACGTCTCTTTCCATCTCTTTCCTTAAACTAATGATTTAAAAAAAAAAAGTCATCCTTCCTTTTGTGTAATTTGTACTTAAATCAGACAGTGTGTGCTTGTGCTTAATCTATTTTACTTCTAGTTGCCAGGCTGTACAAATAAAAACAGCCTAAGCTAGCTGCTAACACAGTAGAACTATAAATGAACCTGAACACGAAACTATACGTAATTTACAGGCACGTCACGAGAGAACTACATAAGCAAACTAGAAACGTAGAGATGGAAATAAAGGTCAGCATAGAAGCTCTGCAGTAACTATGCTGAACACTGAAATGACTAAAGGAAAAAAAAAAAACAGGCTGTCTAATGAGATGAGATTGAGTAAGGTAAATACAGTGAGAATAAACAAAGGCAAAGGAAACTAGACAATGACTAGCATCGAACAGCAAGGACTAGGCATAAATAAGAGCAGACTGTGAAACTTCGACGAGCATTATAGAGATGCTGACAGCTTCAATAAGTCGTTTTCTAGACTTTTCAAATGCTGCCTAGCTCACACCGTGCCAGCAAACCATACCTCAGGTCTGTTTGACATTTTAAAATGCCCCAAGGTTGGACAGGGTCTCTTTGAGTTAGAAGACGGAGCGGCTTAAACCAAATTTAAATCCAGCACTCTATTCAGAGCTGACATGCCCTGATACAGAAATACAACATCCTGAGGGTGAAAGAAGCCTTTTAAGAGACCGGTTTACATTAAAAGATAAGATTAAATAGAGAGCGAGATATATATATATATATAGAGAGAGAGAGAGAGAGAGAGCGAGAGAGAATGAATTAAAGATTACAGGTCCACTTCGTGTTGTTTGAGGATATGTCAAAATCTGTGGTCATGAGCCACTGCTGCAAACAAGGAAAGATCCATCACAAAGGCACGTTGTAACAAGGAAGCAGCAAAGAGGAATGTTTTATGTTTGAGCTGAAAAAGTCTGTGCATGTTTCTTTTATTCTGCAAAGAAGAAGAAGAAGAAGAAGAAGAAGAAGAAGAAGTTCTCCCCCGTCTCTCTCTCTCTCTCTCTCTCTCTCTCTGTCAGTAAGGCTTAGCGGCTCCTCGGATCTCGTGGTACGGCTTAGATGAGCGTTTGACTCCATCTCTGTACTTACGCACAGTGTGAAATTTTCTCTCTCAGGAAGCTCTGTTCCTCTTCATTCACAATGCAAACACACATTCACCCTCACACACACACACACACACACACACACTTCCTGAGTTTCCGAGTTCCCTCACACTCTCATCTCCCTCTTTATCTCTCAGTCATGCATTCTCATGTATGGTGTTGATCAGCTGCTGCAGGAGATGAGAGGGAATGTGCAATTAGGGTGCATGTGAACTCAAAAAAGGAGAGAGAGAGAGCGAGAGAGAGAGAGAGCGAGAGAATGCCTTCACAGAGAGAAAAAAAAGGAGCTTTGGCCTTGATGAATCTGACTGCGATGAACATCAGTTCGTGTTTTTGTCCTTCGACATTATCAGAAAAAAGAACGAATGTTTCCATTTTAAAAAACAAAAATGACTAATAATGACTAATATGATGACTAATAAGCATGAAGTCAGCCTGCTGTCTGGCTTTTTGTCTCCGATGTCTTTGAAGATGTCAGAATTGTTTATCCAGTACACTTTAGATCTGCAATTTCAAATATCATGTGTGTGTGTGTGTGTGTGTGTGAGTGTGTGTACAATTGAACACAGTGATAAACAGCATCTGGCCCACACTAATGAGGTTCACTGCCTATTATATTACAACTTTCTTTTTTCCTGCCATGTAGCATCTACCATGTGTGTGTGTGTGTGTGTGTGTGTGTGTGTGTGTGTGTGTGTGTGTGTGTGTGTGTGTGTTTACAGGGGGTGAGAAGAATCGATTCTGCAAAGCTGTTCATTAATTGATGTCTTTCAGCAATAGCGTCCAGGATTCTGAGGTGAAATAAATATATCGATTTTACTTTATTTCTGGGAAGGTTTTTGGCCTAAATGAAGTTTTTTTTTAAAAAAAACACTTTTTTAGGGCAATGTGAGTTTTACACAGTAATAAATCAGCTGTAATTGAGTATCTATTTTAACTTTTTTAAGTGCTCAAGATTCTCATTTCTTTCAAAACCTTCGCTCGATAAGCGGAAGAGCTGGAAAAAAAAGTTCTCCGTAAAATATTCTGTATTTTGTGCCATGCTCATGTTTCGGACATGTGCTGATCCATAAGGTTTAAGATATTCCGTCAAAGTGTGTCCTATATTTCCATTTTATCAAAGATTTGTTTCGCTCTGAACTCCTGTGGCATGTCAGTTTCCTGAGATCAACACAGTGCTATTTTATCTGATCATTCAAAAAAAAAAAAAAAATCTAACAGTGTTTGACTTGAACGTCTTCTATCAGAACCTGGAACCTGGATATTATGTAAGGAATAAAACACTCACTGCTGTCCTTTTACAGTAAAATAATCAACAATGAGGGTGTGATGGAGTTACTGAAGACTTTTTTTTTTAATCTCCTTGAATCTTGAATACTCTATCCATCCTAAAAACATTCAGCCAAAACCGCACAGAAGATAGTGTATAGTATTATAATATAGCACAGTGTGTGTGTGTCAAGACGTAGCATAAGCTCGACTACGCAATGTTTAGCGTTCATTAGAAGTAGAAAACATTTGAGTAATGCATTAATCAGCCAGCATGCAGGAATGTGCTGTATATTCCTGTTTATGCTGTAGAGCCGCATTGTGAAACACAGCACATCTCCCGAGCTTGTGCTGCTGAATATTTATTACATCCTCTCGATACACAATGCGTCTCCCTGAGTCCTGATTGACATCCTGTAGTGAATATCAGATGCCGCTATGACCTGCGACCTGAAAACTTTCCTACTCTTTCTAAAAGCTCTATATTTCAAATCTTAAATCAGGAGATGTGTGAAAGATGTGTTGGCTGCACAGAGCAGAGGTTAGTTCTTCTGATTCATTAGATGTCCTTTGATGGAGTTGGTTGATAGGAAGCATTTAAAGCACTTTATTTAACACCTTTCGATGTGAGTCTACTGTATATGTTTAAACCTTAATTATTCATTCATCTGAGGACATTCAGAGTATGGGCTTTAATGTAAATATGCATTTTCTTGTCAAAAAATTCATTCATCATCAGTAAGCACTTAATCCGGTGGATTCAGATCCAGGGCAAGGTCGGAGAATTCACCGCAGATTGGACACCAGTCAATCACACACACATTCACACCTAGGGACAATTTGGCATAGAAAATCCATGTACTTGCATGTTTTTGGGCGGTGGGAAGAAACCAGAGGAAATCCACACAGGCAGAACGTACGAAACTGCACACAAACACTAACCTGAGCTCAGGGTCGAACCAGGGACCCTAGAACTGTGAGGCTACCTTCTGTGTCACCATGCTGCTTTCATTCATGAAGCTGTTACATCAAAATTACATCAAGCTGAACAATTAGGCTTCAGCTTCACAACATCAGAAAAATTTGATCTTTCCTGAGAACAGAACCCACCCAAATTCTCAGTCGATTCGCAGTCGTGGCCTAATGGTTAGAGAGTCGGACTTGTAACCCGAAGGTGAACCTGAAGGTCGTGGGTTTGAGTCTCAGGTCCGGCAGGGATTGTAGGTGGGGGGAGTGAATGACCAGCGCTCTCTTCCACCCTCAATACCACGACTGAGGTGAGACCCTTGAGCAAGGCACCAAACTCCAGGTGTGTGTTCAGTGTGTGTGTGTGTTCGCTACTGTGTTGTGTGCGCACTTGGTTGGGTTAAATGCACAGCACAAATTCCGAGTATGGGTCACCGTACTTGGCCACACTTCACTCCACTTCATTACCATCTTCTCACTGAGTTCAGCAAGAGATGTCCAAGCTTTGAGCAACCTACAGCTAACAACCTTGAAGTAAAGTAGCTGAGGAGAACAATGTGGTGGTAGGAAATGGGTTGGTGAACAGTTGCTCTGTGTAAAGCCACACTCCTGGTGATAGGACCTTAGACCTTTCTTGAAAGATGAGACCCTTCCATGCATGGTAAACAGACTGATAAAAATGGTACAGTTCTAGACAGATCAGTTTATCCAGACCTATATCACCTGCCTTCAACCAACCACCTTTGAATGTCTGGAACAAAACTTGGCACAGGCTGTCACATGATCAGCCTATACCACAAGGTCAAGGCAACTAGACCATTTCCATTTAAACAGCCTGTTACAAACTCTCTCCAGTATCCCCTTCTAACTCTTTATCTCAACTGTTCCTAAATAAACTCCTAGAACCTTCATCAATCCATCAGTTTTCCACTATGAGCTTCTGGGTAGTTGAGGAACCCTTGTTCCCCGGTCTTGTCCTACCCATATGGCTTCACTTTTACCCTGATAATGCTCTCTCAAACACTTCTAAAGCAACTGAAAGAGCCTTGACATCCCTCTGCCCACTGATGAACAGCAGCACATCATCTGCATATGCAAATTATGTTGTTTTAGATGCCATTTAAAATTGGTTTCCTTACACCAGCTTTGATAGCTAGAAGGTAAAGATTCTCATCCATGCTGAAATCCTTTAGCATGGAGAAGCCTGTATATAAAACACATCTCCAAACCTAAACGCTTGAAAAACAGGGGGAAAAAAGGTATTTGTGGTCAACACAGTCAACTGCGTGATCCGAGTCCTGGCTTAAGTCTACAATATCACATGCTAGTAAGTGTACAGGACAGATATAATTTTTTCTGAACGCAAACGTGACACTGATCTCTAGTTCTTTAAAAGCAGTAATGATAAAACAGCACTTCTTCTTCTTCTTCTTCTTTCGGCTTTTCCCTTCAGGGGTCGCCACAGCGAATCATCACTCTCCACCTCTCCCTATCTTCTGCATCCTCAACACTTGCACCCACTAGCTTCATATCCTCATTTATTACCTCCATGTACCTCCTCTTTGGCTTCCTCTTCGCCTCCTGCCTGGCAGCTCCATGTCCAACATTCTCCTACCAATATACTCCCTCTCCCTCCTCTGAACATGTCCAAACCATCTTAATCTGGCCTCCCTAACTTCGTCCCCCAAACGTCCAACATGAGCTGTCCCTCTGATGTACTCGTTCCTAATCCTGTCCAACCTCGTCGCTCCCAAAGAGAACCTCAACATCTTCAGCTCTGCTACCTCTAGCTCTGCCTCCTGTCTCTTCCTCAGTGCCACTGTCTCTAAACCATACAGCATGGCCGCTCTCACCACTGTCTCGTACACCTTCCCCTTGATTCTCGCTGATATTCTTCAGCACGTTGGCATGAAATTAGCAGCATAACATGAACATCTCGCTTTGTTGTCCCCATTTAACTCTTAGACACTTTCATCTGTTTAATTAGTTCCCAATGCACTTTCCATTACTGTCACACTTGATTCAGTTGCCTGACTATTTTTGAAACAGTCTCTGTATTTCCCTCTTTCTTGGTAGGTATATCTGTCATATCCTCAGCAATAACTTGGGTTATGTCTCCACTGGAAACCTGTGAGTTTTGTGATTTATTCTGTTCTGCAGCTCCTTCACAAGTGATCCCAGAAACTCTTGCTGTTATGTGGGCATACTATCATTCCCACATTCAAAAGAGCACAGGTTGCAATAGTGGCATAAACCAGGAAGGATTTTCTCATGTGTTTCATGCAAAAGGAGCTATCAAGACTCTAGAAGCAATTACACTTGCCTCATAAAGCACTGGTCACCAAACCTGCTCTAGCTTCCTGCAGAATTCAGCTCTGGTCCAAATATAACACATCTGATCCAACTGATTAAGTGGATTCATTCAGGGTCGGAAGTGAACTTTTCAGGAAGGTAGATCTCCAAGAGAAGTATCGGTGACCACTGTTCCTGCCAACAGCAAGGAAGACATCTTAAACTGACATTTGCAGAGGCTTTGGCGTAGTGATAAGGACAGTGTCCCCGCTCAACACACCATACTTTCTGACCTACACTCGCTCAGGTACAAACTAGATTGCCAGCTACTAGTCTAATTATAAAAAAGGATTCACCATGCAGAGAAAATACAGAAGGAAAGTAGCAGATACACTTACCAACCAAACACACTCATCATGAACACACACACACACACACACACTTTCCAGCATTTACAGCAACAGAAAAAAATTGGATTGGTTTTGGATGAATTCTTTATTGTCAGTAAATAAACCGTGTCATCATCACCTTGTTAAATAAACAAACCTAGAATACGTTGCTGTTCAGTAGATGAAACTCATACTCAAGTCTGATCCGTGATTCCACTAAAGTCTTAAACAAGCTTATAGTATTAAAAACCTCTTAACCTTCTGCTTTGGTTAATGGCTTCTTTTGTATGAATAAAAAAAGTAATACATCTGCAGTGCTCCCAATGAGAATAATTTTCTTTTGAAAAGGACAAACCAAGGCTACTAATAAT
The DNA here is from genome assembly GCA_022985145.1 of Pangasius djambal. Lineage (NCBI taxonomy): Eukaryota > Metazoa > Chordata > Actinopteri > Siluriformes > Pangasiidae > Pangasius > Pangasius djambal. The sequence goes on from CM040980.1 coordinate 1,847,144, forward strand.
TCTGTCTTAAGTAACAAAAAAGAGAAATGAGTCACAGAGGCAATGAAAGACTGGTGTGTCTGGTAAGTCACAGAATTTATAGAGGGGTGAAGCAGTGAGCACACAAAATAGCAATAGTTGTCAGTGCACATTGCGCAATGGGAAACTCATCACTGAAGGTCACCAGCCAACCTTGGCAGAAGGCTTTTATGCAGTAACCTCCATGATGGCAAGTGAGTTACAGGTACAGAAAGATGGGCTCTCCATGTTGCATCCACTCTTCCTTTAAGTTCTTCAGAAAGACCAGATGTAATGCCAGGATTATACAGTTGGTCTTTTCTCAGAAGGATAGGAGAGGAGTTGACTTGCACTGTCAACACCAGAAACATCAGCAGGAGTCACATACAGTTGAAGAAAGGAAACCTGAGTTGGCACTCCAGCTCTTCAGGTGCATCATTAAGGATGTGGAGAATAAAGCATTCACTTTCTTCAGCGTGTATCCCACAGTTCACTCTGGTCTTCCCCAATCTCTGTAATAAGTCCTGTGCATGCAGCTATTCCACACCATCAGGGTCAATAAGATCTCCTGCTGAAGTTTGTCCAGATACCAGTGGTTCATAAAGACCAAAATGTTTTTTTTTTCTGGTTCACTCCAGCACTCAAAACAGATGTGTAAATTTGTCTGGTGGAAAAAAAAGTCTTTGTGGAACTGTTTAACATTAAAAATGTTTGCCTATCGAGCAGCGTTCTGCAGTTCTCAGTACACCCACACTCAGCCGTTGACTGATGAACCTCTTTTCTTTAAACATTTTCTCTTCATATAGGTTCTTCAAAAGCAATTTTGTTCTTCTCGGCTGTTTCTGCAGCTCTGGCTTTTTCCTGCTTACTTATAAAGCTTAGAGAATGTTGACCTTTTCTTTACATGACACTGGCGCAGATTTCTGTGTGTTGCTGACAGAAAAGCTGGACCTGAAGTTCTCCGATGTCTGCCGGCTTAGAGACATGCGCCGCAGTGCTGGCTGTACTGCACGTGCCTATTACTGAAGTGCGCTCACCGTCCACTTTATTAGGAACACCTGTATACCTGCTCATTTATGCAGTTAACCAATCAGCCAATCCTGTTGCAGCAGCACAATGCATCAAATCATACAGGTACAGGACAAGAGCTTCAGTTAATGTTCAAATCAAACATCAGAAGGAAGAAAAAAGTGTGCACTCTGCGATTGTGGCGTGGTTTTTCATGCCAGACAGGCTGGTTTGAGTATTTCACAAACTGCTGATCTCACAACACACACACACACCAGTTCACACAGAGTTCACACAGAATGGTGCGAAAATGTGACAGTGTTAACATCCATTCAAGCTAGTCTTTATATATATATATATAAAATCCTAAACAAATGCAAATAATCAAACCTACCTTTATACTTACAATTTATTTACAATATTTACCTATTAGAAAGACCCTTGAGCAAAAAACAGACTCCTCCTTTTCTTTTTCAGCCAACCCTTTTGACCAGACCACACCCTAATAAGACCTAGCCAATGAGGGGAAAAAAGAGCAGGGAAAAAATTTAAAAAAGAAAAACAAAAGGTGTAAACATAAAATAAAGTTTATGGAATTTTTTACTAGGTGATCAAAAACCAATCATTAATGCAGGATTATGCTGTAAAACTTATAAAGCTTTATAAATATGACAAAAATATCATTTCTACAATACACAGTATATAATATGGTACATAGGTTGGCGAACAAATTGCCAGCAATTTAGTTGTGTTGCATTTTTTTTTTTTTTTAAACTATTATTTCATCAGAAAAGCTTCCCTCCACACATCAGCAGTGTCATGGTGCTGCTACTCAGCCACGGTTTCTCTGTGCTTTTTATCTACACCGTGCTCTAGAGTGCAGTTTCAATTTCCTGCTGATGATTATTGCTATAGATGGCTTTTTGTAATCTCCCAAAAATAAAAAAACAGCACGAACAATCAGAGAATAAATATTGAAAAGAGAAAAGGGTAATCCGTGAAGATTTACATGCGCACGCTGCATCCTTCCAGATGTAATAGCATGCGTGTTCTTTAAGATCTGCTGAAAGCATTACTGTAACCCCAGCGCTTATATTTGAACTGTGGCTAAGAAAGGCTTGACCTTTCCATTCACTTAGTGTCTGATTACTAATGTAGAAAAATAACATAATCTTTTACAAAAGACAAAAAAGAAACTCTTTTCTCAGCATCATGGTATCTGGTTATGTTTAATGATCCAGTAATTAATAATGCCGTGCAGCTAAGAAAAAAACTAGCACCAAAAGATGCATTGTGTTGTCGCTTCCACGAGTGTAGAACAAAGCATTTTCTTTTTTGGTACTTTATTTCGATGTGTCATGTTTCGTAAAGTTTGCATTGTTTTTTTAAGGCGATTGTGTTTTTGTTTGCTAAGCTCTTCTTGAAGAGCAGTTCTTTTTTTTTCCACTGCAAAATGACCAGACAATAGAAAAAAAAATTGGGAAAATAAGTTGGCTTGCTCAGGCTTTCCAGATTTCTTTCAACCATAAAAAAAAAAGGTATTTATTTGTTGAGATCTGCTAAAAGATCCACTGTTGTCACAGATGAAGAATCATCATCTGAAAGGTTCTCCATATCCACCCCAAAATCACTTCCTGAGTGCTTTTCACAGTGCAAACTGTTTAAAACTGTCTCCGAACAGGCCGCCTTTATTTCCTCTCCTGTCTCCAACATCAGCATCAGCCTTAGGTATTTTTCTATGAACAGTAGGCTTATATTAAACAGTACTCGCAGTACAGTACTTGAGTACATGGTGCACTTTAGTGGTACTTTTTTGAGTATAATTAAATAACTGTACTTTTCAGAACAAGGCAGTTTACTGACGAACGTTTACACTTCAGCCGCCGGATGCTTAATCATCAGCAGCAATGTCTGAGACAGTGCAGACAGATGCGCATCCCTGACCCGGTTTATCAGCTGTCTTCAGTTTCAAATGCTTCATGATAATGATCTGCAAATTATTCCACACAAAACCCACAGAGATATCAGCATTTCACAGCTCAGCATCTTAGCTCGCTGACTGAGCTAGGCTAGCTAGCTAGATATTTTACAGCATGAAAGCTCTGCATTAGATGTTTGAGACTGATTGCTGTTGTGTTAAACACTGTATATCTGTATATCTGAGAGCTGCTACAGTCTATAGATAACACTCAGGGTAAAGTGTAAGGGGCATCTTTGCTAGACAGCTATGTATGGAACTATGTATGAATTGGCATGAGCTAGCGAGCTAGCAAATAAACCTAGCACGCTACTGAAACCACAACAGCTGGTTTTTAGCTAGCTAACATTAACTATCTTTATATACTGTTGATAACGGAGGTGGTGTTCACTTCAGCATCGTTTTTCAAAAATGCAGTCCTCAGATATAGAACATATTCAGATTAGTAGTGTCACTTGTAGACGTGTAAAAAAAAAAAATCCTTTGTAAAGTAATTACTAAAGTAGTTTTTCCCCACACGACTCGTTTATTCTTACTTGAGCAATTTTCTTGATCACTACATTAACTTTCAGTCAGGGGAATTATCAGTACTCAAGTCGGTGTGTTTTGTCCTCTTTCCAGCGCTGCATGTAACGCTGTTAGTGCCGTGGGGAAGCAGCACTCCTCACACACGTGTGTGTTTAATGATCACTGATTGGTGTGAACAGAGATCAATACTCGCCTCACGGTAACAGATGAGGAACAGCGAGCGCTGATGAATGAGCACGTTAAAAACCCAGACAGCGTTAATGAGTTCAGCGTTCACACTGCAACATCCAAACCGCCCGCAGCGTTACTCGCCGCACGACAACACATCCCCCAAACACGGATTATTCAGCATCATATTCTACCGTTCAAGGTGAAAATCAGCACACGACCACTTTTAACACATCCTAATACCTTAGTAACAAAATGACAACGTAGAGATGCGTCTTAATTTGGAAAATGTCGCGTGGTCATGAAAATATTTCGCATTGTTTTTCTCTTTATATGCTCGTGTTATTCTTTATAAAAAGTTCAGCTCATATTCACGAAACACTCTTATTATGTAATGTCATGGTGACTAAGCCTGGCTTTGCACTGTATTTTTTCTGCTTTCGCTGGCAGGATTCGTTGGAGATGACAACCAAAGACAGCTGATGACAAAGTTCTAGCGGTGTGAGAATTTTTTTAATTAAAATCTGATTAAACTTTAATGTAAAAGAGTGTGAGCACTGCTACGACGCTTGCCTAAAGGCCACCGATACGAGGGTGGCATAGAATGACAGCAAACTCGCAGAACAGCTACAAATACGGTAGTGCGGATGGAGAAACGAAACGTGGGATTTAAAAGAGGAGCAGGTTGTCCTCTTTTACGTCTCATCACAGGTTTATCGCGACAGAGCGAAAAAGATGTGGGACAGAAAAGAAAAAAAAACAGATGAGAAAACTACAGCTTCCCGTATCTGTATTACATAAAGCACACTTTGAAGAATTGGCGTTCATGTCGTCCTTTTTCACCCAGCCATGAACACCTCTGAAGTCCTCCTCTTCGCTTTTTGAAGCATCGCTTCTCCAGACAAAACATTGCCAATATTATACCAAGTTCAGGACCACGCTGACTGATGACGTACACAGAACATAGTCATTTTCTTTAATCACAGGTCTATCGTTAGAGAATCTTCATATTCGTATAACCGGACACAGAGGATTAGAAATGATTTATTGTTCATTTCTGTTTGCGCTGAACAGAAACCATATTTTTACATTCCTGCTCCAGCGTTCCACGCTCCCCCGGTACCCGGAAACCGATTAGCCGGAGAAGAGTAAGTTGAAAATGAAATAAAAGAACGGTTAATGATGTTCTTTACATGGGACAGCTTACTGTGCTTATAGGGTATTTAACCAGAAACTTGTATTTATTCTTTAATATTTTAAGAGCATCTTTCTACTTTGGAGTGTGATTTGTTGGTAAGAAAAAATTCTACACAGATTTTCCTGCTTTCGCCTCACCTTCAGAAAAAAAAAAAACGCTACAGTGGCTAGCTAACATTATATATTAGTAAGTGACAAATTCTTGACAGGAATTTGGTCCTAATTTCTTTTTTTTTTTTTTTGGGCAAATATGAAAGTTTAGGCTATATTTTCTTGAAACTTTAAAATAAGATTTTCACAATGAGTAATTCTGTTCATTTTTTTTTTTTTGATTACAGTCAATGAATATTTTTGTTCCCTGTAACATTTCTAATCCCTGCGAAAGCACACGTTATCACACAGTTTGTTACAGAATTCGGACAATATAATCAGAAAAGACCTCTGAAATTGCACGGTCTAAAAGCGGCTTAAGGCTAATTGCGAAAGCTGGTGGATGTAAAATTCAGGAATTTGGGATAAATATGTTCTTGCGAGCTGCTCGTGGATTGTTCCACATGGTTCTCCATTAATCAGGTTAATCTCATGGCCACAAGTCAATACACATTCAGAGAGGATTCAAGGCTGTGTCCCAATCTCATTAAAGAGGACGCCTTAATAGCAGTTATACCATACCATACAGTGTGTACTTTGTGGGACACATTATTTAGTACACAGCCAAAACCGAAGTGTGTAATTATCTGCTGCCTTTATTGGCTTCTCCTCCGTATTACAGAAATGTTATGAGGATAAAAAAACTTTATTGCACACATTTTTTTTAAAAAATGACTGAGAGCCTCTTTTTTAAAAAATCCCAGCAGTTTCCTTTAGCAAATAATTTAATCTGGAAACTGCAGCTGCCGCAGTGGGTTATATGGCATTTAACAATGTGTTTGAACTGCTATTATGCAGCGAATACCACAATTCCACCTCGACTTAACATGACAAATAGGCGTGCATATATTCGACATATACATCTATACACACACACACACACACACACACACAGTGCTGGGTTTAATGGCCGAAGCTCAAACACATTACGTCCTAGTAGCAAAGCCACAGCTACATCATACATCAAATCCTCTGTGCATTATTTACCGGCCATTTATCACAATACTGGAGTGTAAACTCACCTGAATAACAACACGGCGATCAATACGTAATAAATATAAAATATAATATACACTGTGTTCCACAGTTCATGGAGAGCAAAGGAAAAGGAATGATTGCTGTAGTATATGATATAATGTACACCACTTATGTATATTGCTGTCCAAGTCCAGATGCAACACAGTGAATTTACACACACACACACACACACACACACACACACACACACACACACACACACACACACACACACACACAGTTTGACTTAAAGAGTGTCGTAGCAGTTAATGCAGATCAAAGATCACGCCGGAGAGCCTGGTTGTTGATGCCATTAGACTTTATTCTTTCCAGAATTAAGCCGAGCAGTTGTCTGCAGACAAAATATCCATGTATCCATTTTCATGAAAAAACTTCCACATCCTGCTTTTCACAAAGACCCGACATTGCCATATGTTATGGTTTAAGGAAGCCTTACTCACTTAAATTTACAGCTTGTTTCTGCTCTCCCCTCTTAGAAGGCTACCACTGCCTGCGTAAGGTCATGTAGATCACTTGCAGGTCCCCGTGTCGCATTGTGCACTATACCGGTTCCATACATCTATACTATTTACTGGAGATAAAATAATCAGTTTTATGGTTACAATATTTCTACACATTTCTACACATTCCCATTCCTGAGACTTATGAAGTCTGAAGAGTCATTTATAAAAGTGTGTGAATCACTCGAGGAGTCGTTTACGAATGTAAGCGAGTCTCTGGAGCTGTGAGACGGGAACGCTACCCACTGCGCCACCGTGCTTTCCCAACAGACATGGAGTTTTGAAATATCTCCATTTTCTTTCACTACCACTTCAGCAGCATTTTCAAACTTACCCATGTGGTCATGCTTTAGTGTGGACGGAGGAACGTAATGCAGAACAAATGTGTGTTATTTAGGATCAGGTGGTGCAGCTGAACCCTGGCCTTATCACGTATCACACTCATATTGCCCTGGTGGAGAATATTCATGAATATTAACCCTTTCGGTGCAGAGGAAAAGGTGCTCTCGGCCGCAGGATGGAAAGATCAATAGCTTCAGCCTTTACAAGCTTCTTGTGTTTAAATCAGTCTGGAGTTTGAGCCTTGAGTGAGATACGCTTCCTCATGTAGAGGTGAGGATACCGGATTTCTCAGAACAGTTCTGGAGAACAGCCATGAAAATGCACAACTGACAACTGATCGAGTTTGAGTTTAATATCAGCGTGAATTCCCAATTCCCAAGACCGGTGTCATAAACGACAGGACGGCATCATGAATTCACACCCAACTTTGCAGACTTTGCAGCGCTCCTGAATTAATTTAAGAGGAAAGAGGGCTGAATGGAAATGAACTCTGGCGTACCAGGCAGCTGTGCGTTTATTAAACACAGCTTTACACAGTCCTCCAGTATATTGCTGTGCTTTTCACCTACAGCGACACATCATTTAATACAGAAGAAATATATTCACAATCAAAACTAAATATGTTATTTATATTGCAATATATATTTGAAATATAGATAATAATGTATGTTTTTTTTTTTTTTAAATACGGGACAAGTTTTTAAAATTTTGAAATATATTGATTTTGCATATAGAAGGTAAGGGCTTTTATTGTGATCATACACGGAGGAAAGGAAAGGAAAGAAACAGAAAGGAAAGGAAAATAGAGGAAAGGAAAGGAGAGGAAAGGAAAGAAACAGAAAGAAAAGGAAAGGAAAGGAGAGGAAAGGAAAGAAACAGAAAGAAAAGGAAAATAGAGGAAAGGAAAGGAAAGGAAAGGAACAGAAAGGATAGGTGAGGAAAGGAAAGAAATGGAAAAGAAATGGAAAAGAAAGGAAAAGAAAAGAAAAGAAAGGAGAGGAATGGAAAGAAAGGGAAAAGAAATGGAAAAGAAAGGAGAGGAACGGAAAGAAAGGGGAAAGAAATGGAAAGGAAAAGAAAGGAAAGGAAAGGAAAGGAAAGGAAGATAGAGGAAAGAAACAGAAAGGATAGGTGAGGAAAGGAAAGAAATGGAAAAGAAATGGAAAGAAAGGAAAAGAAAGAAACGGAAAGGAAAAGAAAGGAAAGGGAAAAAAGGAGAGGAGAGGAGAGGAGAAGAAAGAAATGGAAAGAAAGGAAAGGAATTTTAATGTATTTTGTATTTTGTGCTTGTACCTTTTTATCTTCCCCATTCGGCCCTTTCAATGTTTATATTTTAATTAACATTTTATTGCAGTTTAGACTTTGATGGATTTAATGCGTCTTCTTTTGTGCTCATATGCAGGACTGTGAGATGGATTTTTAAATTAAAATGCCTTGTACTGTTTACAGTGATGAATGTAAGAATGAATTACAAAACTTTACCTTTTTGCGTCCGTTAATTCTACCTCGAATGTCAGTGCTGCCGAAGAGAGAGAGAAAGTGAAAACAGCAGAGGAAAGTGAGGGAAGATGCTGAGAGAGAGAGAGAGAGAGAGAGAGAGAGAGAGAGAGAGAGATGCAGAGATTGAGGTCAGTGGCCTCTTTCAGAGCTTCAGCCAAAGAACAGCTGGAGATCCAGCCGCTGAGAGAAAACACAGCGTGGTGAGAGAGAGAGAGAGAGAGAGAGAGAGAGAGAGAGAGAGAGAGAGAGAGACGATGCGAACTTAGTGAAATGTTGCCATTTTCTACTTTATATAGTTCTAAAAACTTTAATGAACTGAAATATTTTTCTCTTTTACATATTTCTCACCCAGAAGTAAAGTTCTATCATTTGAAATGTTTTTGTAGAATACATTATTCTAAAACATTATTATTTCTCCCCTGAATCATTGGCTCGAACGACAAAAGGCTGGTTTTGGACAATTTAGCTCCGCCCACTCCAAATTTTATTAATGTGCATAACATTGTTGTGAACTAGTCCTAGGGTTTTCGATGCTTCTTCACAAATTTGGAAACGTACAAACTCAATAATTACCAAAAACCTGTCGAGATATTTTAAACAACATGGCCGCCACATGTCAATCCTTGTGGGCGGAGCTGAGTTTACTCAGACAGGTGTAACTCGTGATGGGTTGCATGGATTTGCAGGAAACCTAAAAGTCTGGTGTGTGTGTGTGTGTGTGTGTGTGTGTGTGTGTGTGTGTGTGTGTGTGTGAAAGTTGAGGTGTGGTTGTACTGCAGAAGTTGGACTGCGGGTTCCACTTTCAAAAGGTGCTTGGACCCCGCAGGTCACCACTTATATTTATTATTCATACGTTCATTCATTCATCTTCAGTAAGCACTTTATCCTGGTCAGGGTCTTGGGGAATCTGGAGTTTTTCCTGGGAAATATTGGGTGTCAGGTGGGAATTCACCTTGGACGGGCATCACAAGGCATCACACACACACCTTCACACACTCATTCACACACTATAACACAGTTATAATGATACAAATATAGCTAAGGCAAAAACAACAACAACAACAACAACAAAACACTTTTCCAAGCTAATATCATGTTCAATAATAGGATTTATCTAAAAAGATATTGTCATGGTGTAGTTATTATTGTACGAACAGATACTTAGGCAATTTAGATAATTACGTCTGCCCATATGTGAGGTTGAAAAAACTTTTTTTCTCCTATTTTTTCACAATAAGGAAAGATTCAACCTGGCATTAGCTCTGGTGCAGTGGTGACACTTCAGGGTCGACCTGAGACGACAGCTAGAGGTAAAATAAGAGAAATTAATATAAATTTAATATAGTATGTTTAAATCTCAGGTATTTTAATGAATTCTAAGTCTCAAAAACACACACACACACACACACACACATTGTACTAATGTGATATTTTAATTTTAACTAAAAGAAATTTAGATTCTGTGCTCACAAATTACAATGAGGATAAAAAGGTAAAGAAACGACGTCCCTGTCCAGCCCGGGAAAGTTCACACACCGAGAGAGAGGAATGGATTTAACCTGGACTTCATCTCCTGCCTGTCACGCTGATGTTTCAGCTGTTCGTTCGTGCAAACGTCAGACTCCACGAGAGTTACGCACTTTACATCAGTGCTGCTTTACGTGTGTTTCATTCATCAGATCAAGAGAGACAAATGTGGCTAGTGTAAAAAAAAAAAATGGATAAAAAACAGGTTGAGAAGGTGTTAAGTAGTGCTTCATGGCAAGCCTTCATGTCATGCTAAACACACACACACACACACACACACACATATCACGAGAGAAGAAAGTGTGCATCAGTCATCCAGAGGCATGTTTACATCTTTTCATCATGCTTTCTTTATGTTCACACACACACACACACACACACACACACACACACACACACACACCTTCCATAAATCAGGAGAGATGAAAGTGTCATCAGTGTGCATCAGTGTTGAACATCACAGCCAGGATTAAATGGAGATTTCGTTTAAGCATGCTTTAGAGCTGTAACAGATTCTGATGATAAATTATGAGTGTTTACAGGGTGAGAGCCCGAGAGTGTATCTTTTTTTTTTTTAGCAAGGTGTCAAAATCTCAAAGTGCTTTATGTATAAAATATTAGACTTAATATTAAACAAGACAGTAAGGAAGCGGAGTTACTGTTTCCACCCCGAAGATGTTTATTTTCCTATAACAGCGTGTAACGAAGTGGTTTATTCTTACAGAAATTTACCAACGATTATGGGGTTTTTTCTTTCTTATTTTAACAATGACATGTTGTACTTTCCTGTTCTCTTCCACTTTATAGCGGCTATAAACAGTTGCTCCTTCACCTTCACCTCTGACTGACACTGGAGGCTCCTTCCATAAATGTGCGATAAATAAACGTACTCCTTACAGAAAACTGCACCGTATCGACGTTCACACACGTTTTTTTTTCTTCTTTCATCCGTTTACGTGGAGCGTCTGTCGTCCCCGTCCCCGTGAATGAGCCGTTACTATAGAAACGATAGCGTATCAGCTGTGTGAATGTTTCTCTCATGATAATCAGCAGTTTTTAGAGAAGTGAAGAAAATGAAGAGAAAGGAAAGCTGGGATTACACCAACTGTAGCTTCGTGTTTTACAGAAAAACTTCCCCGACATCAGTGTTTCTGTTTTTGTCTGAATCTTTCTTCGTCCAAGCTTTCATGTCTTTAACACGCTCTCCCAGTTTGCACAGCTGTGCTGCTGAATCAGGCTGAATAAAGAGAGAAAGATATAAAGAGCGCAAGGGAGAGGGAGAGAGAGAGAGAGAGAGAGAGAGAGAGAGAGAGAGAAAGGGGGATTAAGGAGAAGCAAAGAGAACGAGAGAGAGAGAGATGGAAAGAAGTGCAGAGAAAGAAAGGGACGGTGAAAGAGACAGAACGAAGAGCAAGACTAAGGAAGACAGAGAAAGGAAGAGAAGTGAGAGAAAAAGAGAGACGGGAAAAAAAAGAAAGGGTGCAGGTGGGAGAATGGGGGATGCAAGAAATGAAATATGGAGAGAAAGTAAGGGAAAAGGAAAATGAGAACGAAGCAGCGAGAGAGAAGAGAGGAAGGGAAAGAGGGAAAGGTGTAGTGAAATGAAAGAGAAAAGAATAAAGGAAAGATGGCAGGAGAGCACAAGAGGATGGAGGAAAGGGAGAGAGACAAAGGAGAGAAGAAGAAAGATGGGGTAATTAATAAGAAAGAGGTGGAAGGGTTAAAAATAAAGAGAGAGAAAGCAAGCAAGAGAGATTAGACAGAGGTAGAGAGAGACGGAGAAGAGGAGAAAAGAGAGTGAGCGAGAGATACAGAGATACTCAGAGAAAGATGGGCCCGAGAGAGAGAGAGAGAGAGAGAGAGATGAGCCCAAAGAGAGAGAGAGAGAGAGATGAGCCCAAAGAGAGAGAGAGATGTAGATGGAGAGAGAGAGAGAGAGAGAGAGAGAGAGAGAGAGATGAGCCCAAAGAGAGAGAGAGAGAGATGAGCCCAAAGAGAGAGAGAGATGTAGATGGAGAGAGAGAGAGAGAGAAAGAGAGAGAATGTGGGTCGTTCAGCCTACAGGGATTTGGAGAGATGCTACAACTCGCTGATGTGGAACAGAGTACTGTATACACACACACACACACACACACACACACACACACACACACACACACACACTAATAGAACCGCTTGGGGTTTGTTCTCATAAGTGTTCCTTCTGTAAGTATGTTAATAAGCAAAATACCTTAACAGACTTATCCTGGTCACGTGATGAAGCAGTAGAATTATTCTGGCCACGTGACCCAAACGCACAGAATTATCCTGGTCACGTGACCCAGATGAAGCAGTAGAATTATTCTGGCCACGTGACCCAAACGCACAGAATTATCCTGGTCACGTGACCCAGATGAAGCAGTAGAATTATTCTGGCCACGTGACCCAAACGCACAGAATTATCCTGGTCATGTGACCCAGAAGAACAGAGTTAGCTTAAATAAACAAACAAACTAACAAACAAACAAACAAACAAACAAATAAATGGCCAATAATGAATCAGTTGCTTTAGATTTTGCTTCAGAATAGTTCAGTATTTATATGACGTTACTGACAGAAATGATGAAGAAAAATCTTTGTGATGGCTGATTGCAGGAAATTACATCGTTACATAAAATCATTACGTAAACAATTCTTTTACACAGAATATCGCTAAATACGTGAATAGATCAATATACAGAGAACTAGTTTAAAGCATTTTGGCCTTTCTGGATTTCACATCTACAACAAAACGCCGCAACCCAGAACACACAGCATGCCTGATTCGCTTCCTGCGGTGAGTCGATTCGGAGTCGAATCACCTTCTCGCTAGAGCTCATCTGGAAGCGGGGCGAGACCACGGCGCTCAGACGCTCTCGGACCCGAGCGTGATCGCTGGGTTCCCACCCGCCGGCAGAAGCGCAGTGAGACGGAGAACACAGCAGGGCTCCGTTCAAACACACTGAACAGCGTGTATGTGAAAGCGCGCTAAAATCACCTGGATTATTACACACCTGCATCCGTCTCAGTGTCTCTGCTCTCTTTCACTCGCATCATGCGTACGGTTTTTCTCCTTAAAGCTCTATCATTTATTTATCTTTTCCTCTTTTCCGCTCAGAGAGATCTGTCTGCACAGACGCAGGGGAACTGTCCTTTACAAACGGATGCTAGTCATTCAGAAGGGTAACATGGACATCCTTAAAGAGATGAGATGGCCTTGGGTCCTTGTGTGTGTGTGTGTGTGTGTGTGAGAGAGAGAGAGAGAGAGAAAAGGAAGAGTGTATCTCAGAAGGCAGATGGTGATGGCGTGATTCGGAATCCCTTTCCATATCTCCGAGTGGTGAGTTTCTGTCAGACTCGCACTGCCGTCTCATTTCCTAGCATTTCCTTTTTTTAATTAAAAACGCAGAGCAGCATATGGCTCACTTCTGCATTTCGCCGAGAAGGCAGGAAACCGTTTCCTCTGTTCCTGTCCACTTTTCTCCTGTAAGAACGGAGTTTGATCTGGACACGGGGAACTACTGCGACTCGTCCGGCTGGAGAGCGCAGCTCTGAGCTCTGAGCTTCTGCTTCAGAAGCAATGCCCTTATAAACTCATTACGGTCCATTACAGTGGAGAGGTGTGACGTTAGAAACCCCTTCTCTCCTCCTTTACTTCCTTTTTTTCCTCTCGGGTCATGAGGAATACAGTGAGATTAGACACAAAGTCTGATTCACTCACAAATCAGAGAATCTTAACATCACAACGAAAAAACCAAGAGGCCAACAAGACAGGGCTGCTGAGTTCTGTTTCTGGGTGAGAGCACACTGCACTTCCTTTCTTTCTGTCTTTCGTTCTTTCAATTCTTTATTGATTTTCCTTTATTCTTTTTTTGTTTCTTCCTGTTTTATTTCTTTCTACTTTGTGTTCTTTATTTATTCATTTTTCTTTGCTTTCCGTTTTTCTTTCCTAGCCTTCCTTTTCTTTTTTTTTCCACTTATTTTTTATTTTCATTCATTTCTTTCTTTCTTTCGCTTTTTTTATTCTTTCCTTTTTTCTATTCATTTCTTTCTCTTCCTTTCTTTACTTTTTTCTTACTCTTTCTTTCTTTCTTTCATCCATTCCTTTTTTCATTTTTTTCTTTCTTTCACTTTTTTATTCTTTCCTTTTTTTTTATTCATGTCTTTCTTTCTCTTCTGCACAATATCCAATATTTCACCAGCGTACATGAGCTTAGCCTCAGCCCTACCAGTATGAACGCAAACGTGATCAGTATTCACTGTCGATGAGAAACTGTGGCATTGCATCCGCTGATAGAAAGTAAATTGTGAAAGTGATTTTGCCTTTATACGCCACCACAATGGATTTGAAATAAAACAATCAAGATGTGATGGAAGTGCAGACTTTCAGCTTTATTTTAAGACGTTCCACAAAAATATGGCATTTACCATTTAGGAATTACAGCCATTTTCAGCAAAGTGCCTCCATTTTCAGGGACTCAAAGGTATTTGGACAATTGACTGTATATATATATATATATATATATTTATATATATCATATTTTTCACAAGTGGCTTCACTTCATCTAATAAACTGGTGAGTTTGTGAGTAGAAAGAGGCGCTAAAGGTTTGTGTATATATATATATATATATAACAGAATAAATTGTATTTAAAATAATAATTCTTTTATGTAAAATGCTAATTACTATCTTCTTTTTTTTATATTTATAGCACAGAAATCATTAAAGTTTAAAAAGCGACTTCACTGATCTTCGTGCTTTTGGGTTTCACCATCCTGATCATCGCTGAGATGAAGATAAGATATATAAATAAAACAGACATTTTAAACAGTTACACTCAGACTATTATTATATCATTATATAACATTATTATCAGAACTTTAAATTCATTTTCCTATCTGATCATAATCTGATTATTCTGGTCATGTAAACACTTTCACTAAGCCCTGGCCTGACCTTTGTCTTTCTCACTCCTGCTAATTCTCAGCTCTCCTTCTTTAAGTTTGTGTGTGTGTGTGTGTGTGTGTGTGTGTGTGTGTGTGTGTGTGTGTGTGTGTGTGTGTGTGTGAAACTAAATCACCTGATGTTTTATTCACAGCAGCCTCCAGAACGCAGCAGAACTCTCAAAATCTTACAGATAAAGTCGAGAGAACACAGAGATCATGCATCCCGACCTGCTCTCTGCTCTCACTCTCTCCTCAATCTGCTGATTCAGGACAGTTTCACTTTCGACCATGTGCCACCTCACCGCTGCAGAATTTTAAACAGGAGTTCCTAAAATTGTAGAAGAAAATGTATTTCAAAAATAAAAAGGAATATAAAGTGGAATAGGAAGTGAAAAAAAATAATGCTTTCTAATCAAATAAACAGTAATATTTTATTTTCAGAAGGAAATAAATTCTTTATTAAACCACTTTCTCCTGTGTCAAGAGAGAGAAAAATATCTATCCATCTATCTAATATTGCACAGAAACCAGAAAACACTCGACTACAACTCTGCATTCAGAAAACTGGGAAATATCAATTTTCCTACTTGGAAATTACACTCAAACGCCCATTGCGATCATATGTGACATATAACGCGACCTTTCACCTTTCTAGGTTAGTGTATCGCACTGTAGACAACAATCAAAGTCAAGTTTTTGTTGGCATATGTACTGCAGGTAGATATAGATAGGATTCCTGTTTTGTGGGAAAACATCTAAACATGTGGTATATATGTTCTGAAAAGCAACTGAATACATCATAAAAGCATGACAATAAAAGAAACTGGGAATTCAAAGGAATCTAAGGTAACTTCTTTCTTCTAGGAATTACGTAGAGGAAAGTTAGAGGAAAGTCAGCATCTTCAACTCTATCAAGCAGGTGTAAGTCATGTGGCTTTGCTGAAACATACACATATTATTTTTACCCCAGAGTTAGTATTTATAGGGAAACTTCAGAACAGAGTCTTGTAGCTCTGTAGAATCAATATTTTTTTTAAATGAATGATCTCTTCAACCTCACAATTGAAATTTGAATCCAAAAATGTGATTATCAGTAATGCAGTGTTTAATGGTGCATCATGCTGTGGTTCCAACCTTTAAATACATCCAGAATGTTAAAAGATGTGGAGCATTTTCTTCATATCACTTCCTATTCTTCTTCAATACCCTGCATCACATGAATTAGATGTACACATTAGTAAACACAAGTAAAGAGACTCAACTCTCACCAGATGTCCGTAGTTGGTCATTTACTACTTTAATCAACGCTATTTCAAGCTTCTTTTTTAACAATGTCCACTGTTAAAAGCGGTATACAAAAAAAAATTTAATTGAATTGACTGTTATGGTGTAACTCACATGCTTTTGCTCAGTATCTCCCTGCTACTACTAGGCTGGTGCACAGCATCCTCCAGATCAGCCAATCAGTGTCTCGCTTGGAAAAGACGTCTAGGTGATCGGTTCTGCCCCGAGTTCAGGCGAGTCAAACCAATTGCTTTTCTATAAAAGGTTATCTTTGATAGCTTTGAAGATTTGTGTGTGTGATTGTAAAACAAGTACAAGCTCAGTTGTATCTCTACTTGATTTACCGGGACACCCTGTAGCGGGCTTGTTTTCTTATCCGGCATAATATAAATATAATATAATATAATATAATATAAATGGGTGAGAGCTACCAGTAGCCAATCATTTCTTCAGAAAGAGTCTGACTGAAATATTTAATGTATGTGATTCCTAAGCAAGCTCACTACCTTTTCTAGGATCTTGGAGATGAAAGTAAGGTCAGCCTATAGTTTTAAAAAAAACACAAGGGTTGAGCCAAATCCAAGAGCACCATACTGAAGTTTGAGGATTATGTTTTGAGACACATATTTTAAAAGATTACCCTGTATGTCCCTGCATTTCACTTACATGTCCTTCAACACTAAGCAGAATACAAACGCAGCATTGAGCTGAGTAGCTGAAGGTTAAGAGTCCTCAGAATCGTCATCGCACGACCTGAACCACGGTCCTAAATAAAGGGCTATAAATGGTGTTGGCAAAATAGTCATGCTTCAAATTAAAGAGAATGTTCTGCAATGTAACCTTAGATTTATAGCTAAATAATCTACTTTGATATAATGCAGAGCCAAAACCAGAAATATCGTGCAAATCTACAATTACTTCCTGTCAGCACTGTATATATATATATATAGTTTCAATCTGTAGCCTGATTCTTATAAATATCTTATTTTCTACCTTGATCATTAGTTGAATAATATATGAATGTGTAAAATAAACATTCTCTTTATGTACCTCTTTTACTACAGCTGAATCGTAAATGTGGCTAATGTTTATCAAGAATGAATTTCCTCCTTGCACTTAGGACAATATCATTTACATAATGCTAACCGCAGCTCGTGCTAGCTTTCATTCATTATTAGTAAAGTTTTCTTTAGGAAAGCCAAGTTGACTCAGCAAAAAACACAAGTGCACAATCTGGTTAAAACCCACAACAGTACTTTCTGTAGTAGAGTTTTTTATTATTTTTTTATTTTTACTCCTACTGAATAAATAATTCATCTTGATCTCTGAGTTTCCTCTACCCCATAGCCTCTTAAAATCAATACAGACAGAGAATAATAACGGCAATTGTATTTTCAGAATAAATTCCCCGGAGCATTAAGGTTGGTCAAGCTTGGTCATAAATCATAACATTTAGTCAAAATTGCTTCAAAGAACTGAAAACGTTCCTGCTATTAGCCCAAGCAAGGAGAATTTGAATTGAGGTGAAAAACCCTGGTGCATTTCCACTCGAGAACAACATGGGCAGTTGAACGCTTCACAGCAGGGTCATTGTGGCGGTAATTATGGCTAATCTGACTAATTATGACTAGTCTCACAGTGTCACAGCATGGCTGCATGAGCTTTGGTCCCGTCACGCTGCCTGTCCATAATGTCATAATAAAGCAGGTTTGAACACGTCCAGTTTAAGAGCATGTTTAAAAAGGTGACAGTGCTAATAAACTAATTATAATCAGGTAAAATATAGTTTACTAATTAAAAATGAAGCATTCATTACAGTAAACTAATCAACAACAGGGTCATGTGAGTTACGTTTCTGAATTTGATTACTTTTCCTATAACAGCATGTCCATAAGTGTTTTATTATTCTTATACCACAGCAACCAATAATTTGACAGGATTACAATTTGACATGTATGACACTTTCAGTTCATCGTCACTTTTTTCTCTCTCTTGGGGTTAATAAGTAAAAACAATGCAGCTTGTTGCGTTAGTGAGAAACCACAAAGGGTAAATTCCTCCGTCCTGAAAATAAAAAACTGACACTGGAGACTCTGACTGGAGTAAAAGCTCCAGTGTGCTGCCATGTTTTGGTTGCCTGGAAACTGACCAGGCTAAAAAAGTGTTAGCTAACATTAATGTAATAATATGTGGAGCGTGTGTTTTTAACAGTGTGTTTTTAATGATGGACATGTAAACATGGTGTGATTTATTACTTTTGCTTTGTGTCTTGCCAGGATGCCATTCTTGTTCTTAATGACTCACCTAGTTAAATGTTAAAGGTTACCATAAAAAAAAACTCCTGATCTCATCAGCCCCTTGGTTCCAGCTGAACCCCATTTTACTACCCAAGAACAGTCTCATTCGTGGTGGAATAGATTTGACACTGTGTGTGTAAAAAAAAAAAAAAAAAAGCTGTAAAAGACAAAAAGACACAACTAGAATGCAGCTCCTGAAGTCACTCAGTCCTTGTCTTTTTTTCTCAATAAGAAAGAATGACAGACACAAAAGAGGCAATTAGAGTGAGACTGAGAAAAAAGCCCAGCTTTAAAAGCAAGCTCCATAAGTCTCTCCCTCTTTTTTTTCTGCCGTCTTCAGTCAAGAAAACTCCTTTTCTTAAAACTCAGCCACTTCACTAACTATATTTCAAACAAGGATGTCTAAAAAGCAATGCACTCACAGAGTTGTAATGCTTCGTTGAAGGTAGCGTTCGCTCCACATCACGCTGTGTGAGAGCCACCATGCGATCACAGCCCGTAGAGACGGAGGAAAGCTTTTCTTTTCATCCCTGGCAGGCTGTGAAAGCCTTACAGTGGTGCTTACGGCTTTATTTTCCCTTTGTGCTTTTCATCATTTCTGCCTTTCAGGATGATGTTGAAAAAAACTAGCTCAGGTAAAACTTGTACAAAACTTCACCACACTTCCTAGAACTGAAATCTTCACAAACTGCCTGACTTTGTTTAAACACCTTTATTGCAAGGTTAAACTGCAAAATTACAAAACTTTAGACACGATTATAAAATGCAACATAAAAGAATAATGACATCTCTTCCTCTTCCCATCGTTTCAGTAATGAATTTAAGATGCACCTGTTGATGTCATGAATGGCAGATGGGAGGACACAGATCAAGGTTAAAGGCTTTATTAAATAAAGTCCAGGAAAAACAAACCAGAAAGGCAAAGCAATTCTCAAAAATGAGAATGGGCAAATGGGCAGAAACTGGGCTAGGCTAAATGGTTTAAACATGAACACAAAACAATGGTTAAATTAGATGCAATGCATTGGGCCTGGAACCCAACATCAGTCGATACGTCAGTCAGAATTGCAGCACACAGGACAAAGAAAGGCCACATTCATTAACTGGAGCATGGCAGGTTGCCTCAGGTGGGCAGAATTCAATCATTCATCTTCAGCAAATGCTTCACATTTATGGCATTTGGCAGATGCCCTTATCCAGAGCAAATTGCATTCATCTCATTTATACATTTGAGCAGTTGAGGGTTAAAGGCCTTTGCGCAAGGGCCCTACTGGCATTTGAACTCACAACCTTCCAGTCAGAAGTCCAAAGTCTGAACCAACTAAGTTACATTTACATTTATTCATTTAGTAGACACTTTTATCCAAAGTGACTCATCACATTTACTTCGAGATTGTGTGGGATTGGTCAAACTTTCAGCAGGGGCATGCAGGACCGACTGAACTTTCTGCAGGAGGGGATGGGATTTGTGAGAATTCCTTTGGAAGCACGTGGGATTCAGGTTTGTGTGAGAACAGGTGGAGTTCAACAGAATTGGTCAAAGTTTCTGCAGAAGCAGGTGGAATTGGTCAACATTTTTGTGGGGGTGGGTGGGATTGGTCAGAAGATCCAGATTGATCAAACTTTCTGTAGGAGTGAGCAGGATTTGTTAGAATTCCTTTGAGAACAGGTGGGATTGGTGGCGGGCGGGATTCATTTGAATTCCTTTCAAACTTTCTGCAGGAGTGAGAGGGATTGGTCAAAAAATTTTGGGGGGGACTGAGTGGGATTGGTCAAGAATTCTTTCAGAAGTGGACAGGATTGGTCAAAATATCTGCAGGACTGGGTGGGATTTGTCAAACATTTTGTGGGAGCAGGAGGGTTTGGTCAAACTTTCTGCAGATTCAAGCAGAATTCATTAGAATTCCTTTTAAACTTTCTGTCGAAGTGGGTGGGATTGGACACAACTTCTGCAGGAGTGGGTGGGATTGGACAAAACTTCTGCAGGATTGGTTGGGATTGGTCAAACC
>CM040980.1:1867731-1878743 GCA_022985145.1 Pangasius djambal
CAGGAGTGGGTGGGATTGGTCAAACCTTCTGCAGGAGTGGGTGGGATTGGTCAAATCTTCTGCAGGAGTGGGTGGGATTGGTCAAATCTTCTGCAAGAGTGGGTGGGATTGTTCAAACCTCCCCAGATTGGGAGCAGGATAAACTAAAATCCTGTGCACAGCTTTCGTCTTTAGTCTAAAATAGAGGCTCAGTAAGATTGCAGAGATGTCTGGAATGAGACTTCGTAAGGTGTTAATGAACTGATCAGTCTATTTAATGGCTGCGTGTTGATAGAGTTCAGGTGTGCATGATTAAAATCCAGAGGCTGGTTGCTGGTCTTCTGGTTGCACATCATCTGTCATGGCGCTATACTGCGGTTGTATTTTGCTTGGTCATTTGAGAGTTGAGGAATCAGGCAATGATGTGACCGTTAACTTCTCTTCATGACTTGGAAGTGTGTAACACCTACATCACACAAGTGACCACTTGCTGAACCAGGAGCAGATTTTTAAAATAGGATGCTACAAATATGCATGACGCGATTTCCTCTGTGATTTGCACACTAAGATAACCTCAACCTTTCTGTGACTTCATCTCATGCTAATGAAAATCAAATTATAATATAAGATAGAAGAAATCTGGACCACTGTGCATGTTAAAATCATGAATTAGCACATTATGTATGTCAGTATATTCTTAGAGCTTAAAAATCATGAGGCATAAATTCTACACTGATGAACGTAAACATGGCTTCTTAATAAAATACTGGCACATTACGAAGAGCTGGGGGAGAGAGAGAGAGAGAGAGAGAGAGAGAGAGAGAGATGGGAGGGGGTTGGAGTGGAAGATTTTCTCCACCATTTTCAGCATTTTGAACCAACCCTAAATCTCCAGGAATCTATTGCCCTCCAGTGGACAATTGGAGAACCGCTCATAACCTGTCTCTTAAAATGCATATTTCTGTATTGTTCTAGGTTCTAGATATCTGTATCTGTTCAAGATACTGTTTTCTCACTGAAAAAAGATGCTTTTTGCACTAATTTTTCCCATTAAACACCACAGAATGGAAGAAATGGACCAAAATGGCTACCAATAAAAAACATGGCACTTTTTCCTGTAGTATTGCTTTTGTTTCTTGCTCATAACACTAGCTTGCAAGTACCAATATGAGCTTAAATCATTCTAAAATTATTATGACATACGAATAATAGCTCGAGCGGTTCTTATACCCTTAGCTAGAAATGTTAGCTCCAATCATTCGTCAGCAATCTCATCCCAATATCAGCTTTAAACATTCTTAAATCATTAACTAGCAAGTCTGATATTAGCTTAAATTATCTTACACTGTTGTGAACCATTCTTAAAACATTAGTTACAACTGCTGATATTAGCTTAAACTATTTTTAATTATGATTTCACACACAGGACTGTGTTCAAGTTTTAGGCTTTTGTTATCTAAATTTTATTTATTTTATTTATTCCGCATTAGTGTGTAGTAGAGTCGAGTAGTGTAGTTTATTACTGTTTAAACTGCTTTTTATAGTTAGTCCATTTTTATGTGTATAAATGTTTCATTTCTTTATGTTAGAAGGCATCATCACACAAAGCACCACTGCTTTTCATGATTTTTTTTTTTCTTTTTCAAATATTAGCTTGAACCAATCTTAAACCATTAGTAAGTACTGATATTAATAAACCATTTAATAACTAGTATAAGTTGTAGTTTAAACCATTCTTAAACTGTTAGCTAGCAAACAGCCATATTGGCTTAAACCATTCTTAAATTTTTAGCTAGCAAGAAACAATATTAGCTAGCAAAAAACAATAACAATAACCATTCTTAAATATTTAACTAGCAAAAAGAAAAATTGGCTTAAACCATTCTCAAACATTCAGCTAGCAAGTTCTGATATTAGCTCAAATCATTTTTGAATGAACTACTAAGATACCAATATTATCTTGAAACAGTATTAAACTGTTAGTTCGCAGCAAATGAAATAAACTTCACTCATTCATAAGCTGCTAGCCAACAAATAACAATATTCGCTAGAACAATTCTTAAACCCTTAGCTAGCAAGCACTGATATTAGTTCAAACAATTTTTGAACTACTAAGATAACCAGTATTGTCTTGAAAAAGTTTTAAACTGTTAGTTAGCAAGTATTAGCAACCGTTCATAATCTGTTAGCTATCAAGCACCTAGACAAAAACATCTAGCATAACGAACAATGTTGATTAAGTGTTAGGTCTTTTGCTAAGATCTCCGATCTCTCTTCAGTCCCATGGGAAATAATGACACTGGTTTAAAATGACATCCATATAGGAAGAGAAAAGTAAAGAATGCGGTCCTTTATCTGTACATGAAACCATTTTCACTCCCCGAACCCAAAGAAAAGCGTCTGAAAGAAGCTAATTTGTCAGAAGTTAATAAGGCTGTCATGAACGTGCAGCCTTTTGTCCAGAGTTCGGTGATGTGTGGTTTAGCGCAGACTCCAGTGCACTGTGTAGATATCAGGATCATTATCCAGAATTAGCTGCTCTCTGAGATGAAACTCCACAAACCTCCATATACTGCACATACCACACACACACACACACACACACACACACACACAGTCACAATCACTGACTCTGTTACTCGGGTTCTGCTGAATAAATAAAACGTTAGAAACTGTTAGAGAGCTCTAGTGGTTTCTGATGGCTTTCTGGTCATAGTTGAAATATAAAATCATTTAATAATATTAATAATATTTGAATAATTCCTATTTGTTTATCTTATTTCATTTTGATGGTAATCATCTGCCCAGGAAAGACCACCCCATTGGGTTCTGGTGGTCCTTAATGGAAACCTGCAGGAATCTGATGGAAACCATTAAACCAATTTTCATTACTGATGAAAAATCTTAAACAGCACACCCTGAAGTGTTTTATTCCTCTTACACCACAGCAATTTGCCAACGATTACTATGTCTAATTTATTAAAGAACAACCTGTACTTTTTAACCATTTATAGTTGCATTTAATGTAGCGGAGCACACATGAAATGAGTTAGTTCCTGTTCTCACTTACGTTATAGCAGCTAGAAACAGTCGCTCCCTCACCAGTCTTTTTTTCTCTCGAAGTTAATAAGACAAAAAAAAAAAAACAACGCAGCTTGTTATGTTACTGAGAAACCGCAAAAAGAAGCGTAAACTCATCTGTCATGAAGATGTCGGGAAACTTACTCAAGAGTTACAGCTTTACGTCTGACTGTTACAGAGCGCTGACACTGGAGACTCCTTCCATGAAATGTTAAATAAACCTTACAGAAGACTTCACCATATCAATGATTATACGTGTTTATGTGGGGTGTAGTGCAGTACGAGCCCCTGTGGATGAGCTGTTGCTATAGAAACGATCACTTATTAGAACGAGCGCATTAATATAAACCTGTGATTTGCAACTGAACTCCTGTCAGAGCTGCTGTTATAGAGAATTAATCAAACAACAGTTTAAGAACGGTTTAAGTTAATATGGACTGAGAAAAGTCTGAGCTAATATTGGCATTTGATAGCTAATAGTTTAAGAGTAATTTAAGATAATATCAATATCCATACTGCAGTTCACAGACGTAAAGCCTCCTTTTTTTCAAAATCACACTGTGCCTTTCTGTTTCATCCTCATTGAATCCCTCTGACTCTCTTTCTCACTGTGTCTGTCTCTCTTTCTTTCTCTCTCACTCTGTCATTCTTGCTCTCTCTCTCTCTCTCACACACACACACAAACACACACACACTGTCTGACTTTCTTTCTTTCTCTCCCTGTCTTGCTCTCTCTCTCTCTCTCTCTCTCTCACACACACACACACACACACACACACTCTCTCTCTCTCTTTCTCTCTCTCTCTCTCTCTCTCTCTCTCTCTCTCTCTCTCTCTCTCTCTCTCTCTCTCTCTCTCTCACACACACACAGTCTGTCTGTCTTTCTCTCTCTCTCTCTGTCTCACATAATTTTAAATGTAATACATCACTACATTTCACATTTCACCTTTTCTCAAAACATTTGCGAGCTCAAGGTTTGTGATTTTTCTCCATCTCCATTTTACGTGTGTGTGTGTGTGTGTGTGTGTGTGCGCACACTCTTCTGAGACTCTCAAAAAAAATTAGCGATTGCTACAGAAATTAAAAGAAGTTCATATTTCATGGAAAAGGGCCAAAACTGACAGCCATTTTAATGAACACAAGCATCTCATAGATATGGACACTCACTCTCTCTCTCTCTCTCTCACACACACACACACACACATACACACACAGGGATACAGGGATTTTCATCTATCAGATATATAATGGTTGGTTGATCTGACTAATGATATAAAGCCGATCAGTATTTCATAACTAAGTGCCCCCCCACCCCTTTGAGCAAATGTAAAATATTCACGCTTGCCATACCGCCTGATTGTTTAAAATGGTTTCAGCGATGCCATGCAGTGGTGCAGGACCAAAAGTGCTTTATCCATTAGATCCATAAGAGACAGATGAGATTAGGTTCCTGTTAAGCATGTGGGCTGGTCTACTAACACACACTGAGCATACACTACCTAATCAGTGGAGGGGTTTTCTCAGAGTGTGTGTGTGTGTGTGTGTGAAATGAAGGCTCTAATCGACTTAATCAGCATTCGTGTTCTTCTGAGAGTCCATGCTGAGTTTCTTCATTCTGGCCTATTATGTTGGTGGTGGCAGTCCCATAATTCCCTGCATTCCATTAAAGCATTAACAAACATGGTGGAGCTGCACTTTATTTCGCTTGGTAGTGTCGGTGTTTCTACATACCGATTCCTGATTCTGATCCCTGCACTCCAACGTGCGTAGTGCAGCAGGCTTTGGGATTCAGAACAAGTACCAAACGCGACAGTTATAGCATTCAGGGTGGTGCACTGCTCTATCACGGAGTACATTATGTTAAGGAGGAAAAAAAAAGAACAAAAATATTGGTGACCACCAACCTACTGAACCTACCTGTCTGCTGGATTGCTATGAATAAAAAACTAATATCCAACACACGTAATCTTCTTGTCCCTGGGGACTTTTTTTCCCACCCCGCTTATAAACGAGTGCCACTGCTGGTCCAGATGAAGTACAGCTGGATCTTTATCTAACGCTGCATTTGACTAAGTCTCATAAAGGTCAACTAAAACTAAAACACCCCCTCAACACGGAATTCCTCCTCGGGAACACAGGACCGTCTCCTCGACCTAGCATGTGATCTCAGATTAACATGGCCGCTCACAGCATTAACAGTAAACACAGCAGCACATATTCAAGTGTTTATACATCACATCACAGTTGCTAATGAAAGACGAACATGGAGACATCTATAGTTTTCTCCCCTCAGACTTTGTAACTCGAACGCATGGAGGTTGGAAATGTCATAATTCCGTCTTTCCACTTCCTAGGAATGGCGAGTCAAAATGTCATCATGCCCGAGGGTGCGGAGGAGACACCGTGACTGTTCCTGCAGAAATGGAGCTGGTGTCTCACCACTTTCCTCTGACTCTAAAGTACTATTAGGACTGGATTTTCAAAGTTTTCTGGACACACATCTGCTGAGCAGGACACTCTGTAAGAATTATGACCGATTCACACAAGATACGAGATCGTTATCTATACTCACGCTTCCCAAACTACACTCAAGTCATTGGATGTAATCTATCATAATGCTTTACGGTTTATAATCAGTGATAAAATCAGATCCATTGTGTTTTATATGAAAAGCTTGGCTGGCTCTCGTTATCAACCAAATGGGAATTGTGCTGTATTTAATTTATTTATAGGGCAATTAAGGTTTTTTTTTAAATGTCTCATCAATAATCATTTTTCCACACCGCACAGTTAATACTAGATCTCAGGATTGCATGCTTAAATACTCCACATTAATTACGGCTGTAGGTAAGGCTGTCATCATCACGTCTGAGTGAACGAAGACCGAGTGTTAAGGAGGGTCGAGGCCAAGTCAAGATCGAAATCATGTTCGAGGACAAGCCTTTATTTCTAGTCAACTTCATTCCTGCATTGCACCAATGATTATGCTGTTTTCTAGAAGAAGGACTTATTTCTTGGGAAACTTTGTGAATGCGAATAGAAAAGACAACGCAAGCATTATTTTTTTAAAACTATTGATCGAGATCACGACTGTGTTTATGCCCAAGAACGAGATAAGTCCAAGGTAATACAGAAAACGTCTCGAGACCAGACTCCACTCGTACAGCACTAAAATTAATACAGAATTTGGTAAATCATGTTTTTTTTTTGCACCTTTCAAATGGAACAACCGTGAGATTCAATGTCTATTTACTTTAGCAACCAGAAAATAACTGAAACTGAATGACTTGTGATTCAGACTCACATAGATGCTGAAATGAAATAAAAGATGTGCAGTGTGTGGATGTGGATCTCTGTACTGCTGCTGTAGGAGAGGAGAGAGAGAGAGAGAGACACTGAGGAGTGCAGATGAGTGTGTTGTTCATGATAAGTGATCTCGCATGTGGGTCTATATATGTGTGTGTGTGTGTGTGTGCCTGTGTGTGTGTGTGTGTGTGTGTGTGTGTGTGTGTGTGTGTGTGTGTGTGTGTGTGTGTGTGTGTGTGTGTGTGTGTGTGTGTGTGTGTGTGTGTGTGTGTGTGTGTGTGTGTGTAGCATGTGATGAAGTTGGTAAGGAAGTGTGTGAGATGTGTGTGTGTGCTGTACTTGGAGGCTCTCTGTCAGCACCTTCCAGTTTCTGCTGCTTCAAGAGGAGACAGGAATTCCACAGAGAACGGAGCCACACACACACACACACACACACACACACACACACACACTATTTTTTTTGCAGCTGGACTGTGAAATGCAGTGTGGGTTGTTATGAGATAGATATGCATTAACAGAAACCTGTGATTTGTAGCTGCACTAAAAACTAAACCACACCTTCTGACCAATCACAATTTGACTATTTATTAACTTTTTTTTTTTCAGACTATATATATGGGTTGTTTTTTTTTCCATACAGATTTCTACATTTTCAAAGCCAAACCACTCATGAGATTGTGGCTCCTTTTTCTTTTTCTAATAAAGAACTATTGATTGTCGTCGTGTTTTTCAGTTGGTACAGATCTGCTCTGGTGTTAGAGAGTAATTTAGAAGTAAAGGGATAGTCGTGGTTAGGGATGCGTCACTGCCGATAATGATCGTGTGCTCATTTGCTTTGATATCAGGTCATACTGCGTGTACGTTGATCACGCTAACTAACGGACGACACGCAATGACAGCGATCTGGACATATTTTACAATTAATTAAGACAATTAAAGCAAAGCAGATTGCGCTCTGAACTGTGCTCGGTGAAAACTCAGCACAAGGAGCTCAACGCTAGCAGAGAAACGCTAGCCAGGAGAGAAAAAAATGTCTAGGTGAGTGAGAATAACAGCTCTTATGCTCTAGTATGTCGTTCTTAATTATCAGCCACTATCGGTCGTCGACAACGAGGGATTCTGACGCAAAGAAAACCGAAAACTGTACAGACACGCGTTTCGGAAAAGAAACTAATCCTGCTCTTCTTCACTGCAACCCTACTCGATCCAAGCTAACTAATGTAGCGCGCTAATGCACTTCGCTAACTCGCTGAACGGGTCTTGTAGCCTCAGTGCAGGAACACACGCATGTGTGTGTGTGTGTGTGTGTGTGTGTGTGTGTGTGTGTGTGTGTGTGTGTGTGTGCTTTTCATGGCTGCTATTTAAACCGAGGAAACATTAACCGAGCTAAATAACATGATTTAATACAAAAGGCCAGTTCACATCAGACATGTCACATAAAGACTTCACTCACTTCCAGTTTATTTTTATTTTATCACCATTACATTTTCAGATTAGTAATTAGCATTTTGTGATGTTTTTTTTCCTCACAAACACCCAAACTGCTGCTTATTTATTTATTTATTTATTTATTTATTTATTTATTTAGAACTACAGGCTAGAACAGCGCTAGCCTGCTTCATATGAAACTCTCATTTTCTCACCATTAGTTAACATAATACGTAGCTGTTCATTAGTTAGTCATGATTAACCTCGTTACTTCGTAGCTAATCTGGTTTAATATGGAGGTTAAAACTGTAACCGCATACATATGCAGATTTTTTCCCCCCTCAATTAAGTTGTTTAAACTGAATTTTCACACAACAGGAGGGGAAAAAAACCTTAATCACGTCTAAAGGAACTGAGTAAAAGCTGAGTGAGTCTGAGAGCAGTCGCAGCGCTGAGGAACAGAAATGCTCTGTAGGTTTAAATCCACAGCCTACAGCGTGAGGAGCACGGAAATACGACGTCTCCTCTGTGTACCGTGTAACAACAACAACAACAACAACATCTCGAAAGCCTGCCTCGGATGATTACGGCGCACAAGCAGCAGAATTACGGCTCTAATGACTAAAACTGTTCATTCGTCTGTTTTATAACAAGCTTTAACGAGGCCCCAGGATCCCGCTCCTCTTCGTCATCGTGTCGTCTTCGTTAGCGCTCGCGTGTTTCAGACGACGTGGTTATAAATCCGAAGGACACGTTTTCTCAAAGCTGCTGTTTCGTATCGTGTTTGTGTTTGGAAAAAGTAGTCCTCTGACACTGAAACTACTTTCCCAACTTCTTTTGTGAAACCTTGAATTTCGAGATAATGAGTTTGATTCCGGTTGTAATCGAAAACTGAATTACATTAAAATAAAATAAAGCTATTATATTGCGAAACTGGTAACACTTTACACTACAGTTCCTTAAACTTGCATTAAGTAAGTCGAGAAACTACGGGTAGAAATGACAAGTTGTTGTTTTTTGTTTTTGTTTTTTAGATTTTTCGATCAACTGGATCTCTAATATGTCATCTTATACTGTCTAATGCTTTTTTTTTTATGTTTTTGTCCACTCACAGCCACCGTGTTTTCTGAAACTTCTGAAACGACACTGAAGCAAGCGTTAAGCTCCGCCCACTTCACAATAGCATCGTGTCATATCCCTGAAAAGCTTATTTCCTGTTCGATACGTCAGAGTGTTATTATGATATATACATCAATTTCCTTTATAAACCTTATTATAAGGTGAAAAAAAGAGCAGCTGGCGAGGGAGTGGCTGTTTATAGCTGCTATAACGTAAGCGAGAACAGGAACTGGCTTGTTTCGTGGACGTTCCTCAACATTAAATGTAACTACAAACAGATTAAAAAGTATAATGTGTCATTCTTTAATAAATAAAAAAGTGCAATCGTTGGCAGATTGAGAGGAATAAATTACTTCAGGACGTGCTGTTATAGGAAATTAATCAACTTCAGAGTTTCCTTGCTACATTACACCACCACATCATTGATTATTTCAGTGTAACAGCATGGCACTGAGCGTTTCATTCCTTACCCATGTTACTAAATGTTGTCACCCTGAACTCAGGCCTGTCTGAAAATTTTGGCACCTATAATTCAGGCCCACTTTTTATTTATGTATTCATTTATTTCAATTTTCAATTTACTACAAAAAAAAAAAAAAAAAAGCATGTTGATTAAAAGCTGGTAGTTGAGATGCTATTATTTGGCTTATCATTGAGAAAAATATATTAATAGGTAAGTGAATACAGTAATTAGTTTGTTGACATCACTAATGTCATATTGAGGGTAAAGTTTATGATTTGTAAATGTTAATTAATGCAGTACGCACAAAAACACACCCACACACACTTAAGCAAATCTGCATAATAGGCACTAAACCAAATGTGTAGACATAAGCAGCTGCTAAAATAATGAATATTTCTGTACTGTGTGTGTGTGTGTGTGTGTGTGTGTGTGTGTGTGTGTGTGTGTGTTGTGGAAGTAAGAACATGTAGGGAACAGCAACCGTTAAAATGCTGCAGCACACAAATCACCGCCTCTAATTACCTTATAGCAACGCAGCAGGTTATTATAAACAGCGATAATTTGTTGTCTATAGGTGAGTAACGTTAACAGATGAATTGTCGAGGGAAATTTTAAAGACAAATTCTGCATATTAGGTTTCAGTTCTGCTCATTACATTGCCATTAGCATCATCAGTGCTGGCTGGTGTGCCTGAGCTAGCAGGAAGAAAGGCTCAGGGTTTGACAACCACATCATCTTATTTGGGGTTAACAAATAGCTCGAAGTGGATTAGTTTTTACTTTTGTCAAACCAAGAACAACAGCAACACTAGCGATCGTACGTAATAAGAGTCATGGGAGGTGTATGGCTTTTTTTTTTTTTCATATCAGCACAAAAAAAAAAAACCTCACTTCAGCTAGCAGTGTGTGATTCTGAAAAAGCAGAATCGGCTGTACACACTCACCGTCCTGTAGAGGTGGAGAGAAAAAGAGAGAGAGAGAGAGAGAGAGAGAGAGAGAGAGAGAGAGAGCTAAAGGTGAAGCTCTCAGCAGAGGAACCAGAGATAAAGGAGATGATCTCTGAGAACTCCCTGTGAGAGTGAATCTCAGAGCTCAGCCGAGGAACCCGTGCTCAGGATCGAACATCTTCCCTCGTCTTACTTACTGTCAGTGTTGGAGAGAAGTTCTGTACTGACATCTGTTCACTTTGCGTTGTGTGTTTGACACAAGAGTCTACTTCTTAACCTTTCTTTGTCTCTTCTCTAATTCTAGGAATTGTTTCTTCATAAAATCAGAACAAGTCTTACACAAAACCTCGTTGGCCTTTTTCTGGTTTGTTTTTTTTTTAAAAGAAAGATTATCATAAAGGTCGTCTGGTTGAGGCTAGAGGTGTGTGTGTTGGGACTGGGATCCTGTGGGATGCAACAAAAACGTCATTAGAGCTTGAGGTTTTTATTTTCACACAGCTGCGATATGAAGATCACGTTAACATGAACACGATGCATTCACAGCGTTCATTCACTCATCTTTAGTAACTGCCTGGTCAGGGTTTAGGTGGTTTAAATTAGGATAATAGTAATAGTAGAGAACGAAGTAAATGTGTTAGAACATATCGCAGGCAGGTACAAACAAAAAATAATAACTGTATGAGCAGGATG
>CM040980.1:1884217-1918576 GCA_022985145.1 Pangasius djambal
AATAATAATAATACAAAGAACAAGAAGCGCCAAAGAAAGATGCATCATTGCACATGATGTAGCCTACAAGTAAATCATCTCATCTCAAATCATTTCATGTGCCCTGGACTACACTACTACAAGAATATGATTCAAACTGTAATGAAAGTCTGTCACAGCAGTTTACATGAAGCACTGAAGGAAATTCCTGGTGATACAACCGTAATTCATAACGTGGAAAACATCGTACAGTATCGTTTTTCCGCTGAGACGGCGAGATAACTCAATTTTACACGGTGTACAGTATTACGTCGATGAATTGAATTGCGCTAAAATGAATAAAGAATGAAGTTTCGTCTACAATCGCAATTTAACCCCCAACTTTCAGGCGACGACTGAGCCAGGATTTAGCATTAAAGGAAAATCGAAATCAAACGTGACGTGCTTCCTAGTAATGGAAGTCTATTGCACAGAAAATCTTTCCATAAGCATGTGCACTTACTGCGTATGATATTCACATGAAGTTCAACAACTACACCTCTAAACACCGGGGGGGGCGGAGCTTAGAGAGGCGTAGCGATCCTAAACCGAGCTGAGATTAAAAGGCGATTCCAGGATGGTTGTCCAAGATGGCCGCCTATGGAACGTTCTAGCGTTCAGCTACACTATGACGTTTTGTTAACGTCTATAGATGATACTAAACGCGTCGGCATATCTCATGCTTGGATGATGTTTGGCTAGCTTCCACAAACAATATGGCGCAATTACAGAGCTAAAGGACATCATACGGAGGCGACGGAACATTCATCATTACATACGAAGCGTATCCAAGCCGATTAATTCCGAGATGACTTCGATTAGCGCCAATCGTCTTCCTGTAGTCGTGGAAATTATCATGAGGTTTTAACAGCGCCACCTGCTGCACTGGAGAACTCATACGTGACTACCAATACGAAACAACCTTGTAACTTGTAAGCTCACGAAGATGGTCACGTCGTCTCTGCATTACGTACGCCTCAAGTCCTTCTGTGTCCCGTATCACTGAAGAAGTGGGTGTGGCTTGAGGTTGACGTTTGCACCAAAGACTTTTTGTGTTTCGAGATAGACTTCCATTACTAAAGATTCATGGCGTGAGGGAACAACGCGTATCTAAATTAATTAATTATTCCTTTATTAATTATTCCTAGGATCAATCTTAGCGCCAGCGTGACACCACGGCTTAGGCCGTGCATTCCAGACACAGATTATCGAAGCTTTATCAAATCACTTGTGAAACTTTTTTCAACATATATATATCCTTATTTTCATCAACCTGATAAAAAGGTGACACACACATGCAGATTTTCTCTGTGTAACCCCTCCCAGTCCGATCCACAAGCCATTCTATCTAGTGAGAAAAAAACACACACACACACACACACACACACACACACACACAAAGACTTCAAATCCAGAAAGGGGGCAATGTACAGAAGTCATTAACAAGCACAGGTCAAGGCAAATGACTGGCTTCACCTGAGAGACCAGCGGTTATGAATAATCTCACACACTTGGGACATTTTATCGAGTGGCACTGGTTTCTGGGTCAGAGCACGTGAACTTGTATCTAGTGCTCAGAATTAACCCAAATTTAGAGAATAATATCGTTATTTATGTAAAATCCAAGTTATACTTTATTTATTTATTTATTTTTATTTTATTGCTACTGGTACAAATCTCTACTGTAATTGTTTTTGGAAAAGCTCAGGCCTGATTAAAAGTGTAAAGATGAAATCCAGCCAGGTGTTCAATAACAGCATAAGAAGATGTAATGGCACTGTTTGGCCACTAGTGGCCACTCTCGCTCGTTCCATGTGCTAATCTAAGTGGACGTTTCAATGACAAGATGGCGCAGTGGCACCGTTTGGCCACTAGCATGCGCACTTGCTCTTCTCCTGCGTTGGCGGTTCGACCAGCTCGCTCCCGCTGTGCCCGTTGGAGCGCATGGTGCCGTCAGGGATCCACGATCGGTCCACGCACCTCTCCATGCGCTTCATGATCAGATCCAGCAGGACCTCCACGGCCTGGGCCACGTTCTCGCCGTTCGCCGCGCTCGTCTCGAAGTACGGGATCCTGAAAGGGTCAGAAAGAAAGAAGTTCTTTTAAGTTCTTTCGCATACAGTTGTTTACATACAACTTCCTCCTTTTTGTGGGAAAGGAAGCCCTTGTGGTTACAACTTGAGAAATTTTCTTAATGTCTTACAGATTTACAGCCGAGTCAGACTTAGCCACACCTCTTCCTCTTAATATAATTAGGAAATAAAAGTTTAGTCATTAGCTCTTTTTTATTTACTCCCTTCAAA
The DNA here is from genome assembly GCA_022985145.1 of Pangasius djambal. Taxonomy (NCBI): domain Eukaryota; kingdom Metazoa; phylum Chordata; class Actinopteri; order Siluriformes; family Pangasiidae; genus Pangasius; species Pangasius djambal. Next base: position 1,886,539 of record CM040980.1, read on the forward strand.
ACACAAACTTTCAAAAACGTATTAAAATATTCAAATTAAATATTCAAAAAAAAATAAAAACAAACTACGAAACTCCTCTTTCCTGAAGATGTCGGAAAACAAAAGTTACAACTGACACTGGAGACTCCTTCCTTAAATGTTAAGTAAACATCTCCATACAGAAACCTTCACCATATCAACGATTACACCCGGGTTACACAGTGTTGCTATAGAAACGATAACGTATTAGATCTAGCGCATTATTATGAACCTGCGATTGGCCGCTGCGCTGTTGCCAGAGCTGCTGTTCTGACCAATCAGAATCCAGAATTCAGTAGCGCCGGCGTGTGCAGGGTGTTATCGCACGTTTCCTTCTTGGGCATGCCCACTCCAGCCAAAACAAACAGCTCAGATCAGCAAAGCGATAGCGTTTCGCATGACTCATATCCAGCCTGCCAGGGCAAAAAGCTTTCTTGGAAAACACTTTTAAAAAGCTAGACAACGCCTTCCACATGTGCAGACAACGTTTTTAAAACTCTTCCCCTGACTGTTTTCATGGTGTTGATACGAAACGGCACAGGTTCAGGCACAGCTCAGGTTTCACTGTGCAGAAGAGCGCACAGAACACGCTGTGTCTCAACAGCGGAAACATCCAGCATCGACGCCCGTTTCGGTGTTTATGAACCAGAACAGCGTGCTCTTGTACCGTGTCTGTGCTGATGTGATGTTTTTCTGCACCAGCAGTGAATTTAATTTAGTGCAAATTAAATTTAACTCCAGATGCCTGCAGATGTGCTCACAATCACCTAATCCAAGTCATTCCCCGAGCAAATAACCACCTTCTGTTCTACAATACACGGCATTCCTTATAGATTACTGAGATTCTGAAGGGTTATGTGCACGCGCACACACACACACACACGCGCACACACACACACACACACACGACTCGCTAGATGCGTGACTACGACCAAGACATCAGCCAATGGTCAATATTTACTATGCAGTTGGATTGTCATCTTTAAGTTTTGTGAGATTAGCAGGTCTTGGCTTAAACACACACACACACACACACACACACACACACACACACACACACACACACACCCTAAGTAAACGATATGACAACTCAGTCAACAAGCAGGCCACCATGACAAAGCTAGCATGCTAGCAGGAATAAATCTGCACTCGTTTATTCCATTAACACAGCGCCGATGATGCTCATTAGCCATGTTAGCATTTCTGGGTGGAAGCATTGTCCATCTTAGGGTTTCTGGGTGGAGACATTAGCTATGTTAGCATTTCTAGGTGGAGACATTAGCTATGTTAGCATTTCTAGGTGGAGACATTAGCTACGTTAGCATTTCTGGGTGGACATATTATCCACGTTAGCATTTCTGGGTGGAGACATTATCCACGTTAGCATCTCTGGGTGAAGACATTAGCCATGTTAGCGTTTCTGGGTGGAGACATTAGCCACGTTAGCGTCTCTGGGTGGAGACATTAGCCACGTTAGCGTCTCTGGGTGAAGACATTAGCCATGTTAGCGTTTCTGGGTGGAGACATTAGCCACGTTAGCGTTTCTGGGTGGAGACATTAGCCACGTTAGCGTTTCTGGGTGGAGACATTAGCCATGTTAGCGTTTCTGGGTGAGGTATTTCTCTAGCCGGTGTTTGGTCTCACCCGTATTTAGTGGCGAGCTCTCGAGCCTCCTCCTCCTTAACGAATCGCTGGTCCTCCAGGTCACACTTGTTCCCACACAGCACGATGTCGGGGTTCTCGCAGTACGCGTGCATCTGCAGCTGACCTGCACACAAAAACGAAACAAGCGTCAGTGCTTAGCGGATAGATCTTATGATTTAACGATGAATGACCAGCAGAAGTCTGAAGACATTCGTGTGAAACGTACTCATCCAGTTCCTGACGTTGAGGAAGCTCTGCTCGTTCGTCAGATCGAACAGCAACAGGAAACCCATCGCATCTCTGAAGAAGGCCGTCGTCAGACTCCTGAACCTGCAAAAAGGGAAATATGCCAAAAGATCCAGTGTGGATTCAGGAGAACATTCCAGAAACTTCCCAAAGATCACACACACGTTACTGAGACCAACTTTCAACGATTTTCAACCAAAACAAAGCGAATTAACACAAAACTTCCTGTCATGAAATCACTAACGCTAAATCTACTTGATAAATTATATTCCAAAAAGGAATAAAAATATAATCTGATTTAAATAAAATTTAATTTGTTAATAAAATATCAAATTAATTAGCTTTGAAGTATCTGAGCCTAGCCTACACGCGGTGCACTTTTAACTTACGTACATTTTCATCATCTAATGTTTACACTGAAAAAATGAAAATATTTTTTATTTGGCTTATTTATTCTCTACGTCAATGTACAGTCGTTTTTTTTTTTTAACCCCACTTTATCATCAAATTGTTTGTTTTTTTTTTTTTTTTTTTTAAATTCTCTCCCTCCAGCTAGTTAATAGCTAGCTAGCAACTGGGAAAGGTGAAGACTAGCGTCTGCATCCTGTGAAACACATGGAGCCATCACATCTGTACATCTTTTCTGCTCATGCTGCATCACAGGGCAGCGTAACGCACACGAAGGAAAGCGATATCCGCCCTCTTCCTCATACAGGAGCTCACAGGCGCCCACGACAACGGAGAGAGAGAGAGAGAGAGAGAGAGAGAGATTATGCCCCTCCCACTCAGAGAGCACAGCCAATCACGCTCTCTTTCGCTCACCAGGAGCTGAACTCGCGATACCCCAACGACGGGGCGAACGCTTTCCTGCTGCGCCACGTGCAATATTTTTTCATCATAAGTGTTCGGTATTGTCGCATTTTATTTATTTTTTTTTTTTTTTAAAAAAAACACATTTATGCAACATTTATGTAAATAGACATTTGTTTATGTTGCAATACTTCATCCTGAGAAATCTGCGCTAACGTTCTCACCTCTCTTGGCCGGCCGTGTCCCACAGCTGGACGTGTATCCTTTGGCCCCGCCCCGCTGCACCATCAGGCCCATTGGACTTGTACACCTTTAAGACAATATTTACACGAACACACACACACACACACACACACACACACACACACACACACACATTTCCATCTGCATTATATTAAGTTAATGACAATGAAAGAGTCCTAGCAGCTAGTTAACGCATGTCTTGATTAGTGAATTCTGGAAATTTCCATTGTACTGTTGAGTCAAATGACAGACTTCTCGAGCTCACATTAAAACTCTGTAATGAACCAGCACGTGTTGCGCTCTGTTCCACAAACGTTCTGTTATTCCTTTCAGTGCAGGACGTGGAGGAATGTTGGTCTGCGACCAAACACTGATCCATTTAGGAGGGAATAAAAGGAAGGAATAAAACACTGTGTGTCGTGCTGTTTTAGGAAAACAATAAACAGAGTGGTGTGATGAAGCGGAGTTACTGTTACCACTCCGAAGCTGATTATGTTCCTATAATAGCACGTCTCGAGAAGGTTTTTTTTTTTTTTTCACGCCACAGCAACTTGCCGACAATTAAAAGGTTATAGTTATTAAAGAAACATGTTGTATTCTTTTTTTTATCTGTTTATAGTTACATTCAAGACAGAAAAATGCAGCTCGTCATGTTTCTGAGAAACCTCAGACACTGGAGACTCCTTCCTTAAATGTTAAATAAACATTTCCTTACAACACTTAGACACTTTTTTTTTTTATGTTTATGTGATACGAGTCCCTGTGAATGAGCTGTTACTATAGAAACGATAACGTATTAGACCGGGCGCATTAATAGAAACCTGTGCTTTGCAGCATTGTGCTAATAATATGATTTAATCAAGGCCTTTCTGAGCGGCGGGTTTCGAATGTGGTGGACTGCGGTGATGAATCCACGCGGCTCTGGGTCGTAATGATTCGTGCTGCTGTTTGTTTTGTAGGAACAGCCCGTGTTTGTTCTTTAGGTGTAGCTCCTCGAGGAAGAATTGCTTGTACCTGGTCCAAACACTCCAAGCCGACTGGAAACAATGAGCTGTCCATCAATTATGGTCGAATTTTCTTTTTTCGTGTCAGACCTCGCTGCAGAAGGAGGATTCAGGTATCGGGTGGAATTTACGGTGTAAATACCGCTCCGAAACGTGAACCGCATGTTGTTAAATTTCACTCCTGCCTCTTTTGTTGAGAACCTGCCTCCGTCAAAGCTGCTCAAGTTCTCCTACATTCAAGGAATGCGCTAATGCCGTGGTGTAACACACACACACACTCCAAAACTGGTTAGAGACGCCGTTGAAGTTGTGGGAAATGACATCAAAATACATTTTTATGACCATGTTACAGACTGAGTGCAGGTTTTTCCATCATCACATGTTCAGCATGTTGAACAAACGTTCAGGAGAACAACGCTGTTAGAACAACGAACAGTCTTTTTCCTGTATTAGGTTGGGGGCGTGGCCAGAACCGTAACCAGGATCAGAACTTTACTGAGGTCCACATTTTAGAAATGTGACTCACTTAATACTTAATACACCACAGTGTGTACGACACAAATAGCTCATTTCTAATCTGTGTTGTACTTCTATATTTCCATAAACAGCTCTGACTCCAGTCAGACTGATTAAATTTGTTGAGTTAAATATTTCGGTGTTACAACTGGGTCGTGGTTGGATCTTTCAGCGGGACAATAATCCAAAACTTGCGTCCAAATACACACAAAAATGGCTCAGTGATCACCGAATCAAGCTCCTGATACAGCCCACTCACCTCCAATCCCATGCTTCGGTGATTTTGTGCAGGGGTGCCAATAATTATTTTATTAAAACTACATATTTTTTGATAAGCGTTTTTAGAATAATTGTTAGAATACATTTAATTAGAGCTCTGAGACACACACCCCCCCACGACATGGCAATGATCGTAAACATGAACCTTAAATTAAAGTCGCGATATTTTTTGCGTTTCTTACTTTTACAGGAAATTCCTGAGATTTTTCCCAACAGTGTCTTTTGTCTCGGAGTAACACTCTAACTACGGTTTGTGTGGAGGGATTAAACGGCGCGGTTCTGCGTATCGGAATGGTTTTACACTCCAGCTCACACGGCTGGGGAAGAGGAAACTAAACGGCAAACTCAGGCAATCCCTGAAGTTCATGGTCTGGAGATGCGAAAACAAGTGATCTAAACACACACACACACGCAATCACACACACACGCGCGCGCACGCACATGCACTCAAGCACACACACACACATGCACGCACACGGTTTTCTTAGGCCACACCAAATAAAAACATTCCTGCCATATTTACAAAACTTTCAGTAACGCTGATTTTCTTCGTACTCACCAGCGTATGTTAACGAGTGCCATTCACCTAGCTCATTCACATTCAGTTACGCCACTAAACTCCAGAAAAAGTAAAGCTCACAGGGAGCGGAAAGGAATTTCTCAGGGGTGTGTAAGTGGAAATTTCACAAACTGTTCGTTAAATTAGTGTGTAGTTGAAATAAATAAGTGACAGCGTAATATAGCGTATATTTAAAATCGCAGTAACTCATCGACAGTTATGCGATTTTAAAGCCAATCACACGAGGTTCACGTTATACATAGATTTACACAAACTCAGGACCAGAACATACGAGTCAAACATTTTTCCATCTAACTGTATTTTCATAAACATGACATTTCTTGTGTAAATCCTCCTGAGAAAAATTACGTATAAATGCTTATATATATATATATATATATATAAATTCATATCCAGCTTGATAAATGAGGCCCAATGCTTTGCGTATCTGTGTGAGGTATCTATATTGACTTGAAGTATGTATTAATGTAGATAAATAACATTAGACCACAGACCACCGTCTAATCCCGAACTTAATTAGCCTATTTTACTATTAATTCATTTATTTAGTTAGCTAAAAAATATTTTCAGCTTTTACTTTCTTTATATGGACCAGCTGAATGTCCTTATACTGTTAAAACTGTCATGTACTACTGTCATTATAGTGGGGACATCTGGTCCTCACAAAGGGCTAAAGACCTTCACGTATATACACACACACACACACACACACACACACACACACACACACACACACACACACACACACACACACACACACACACACGGGACTCACCACCCGCTTTTCTCTGAAGTCTATGCCCACTGTGGTGATGAATTTGGAGTTGAACTTGCCGTCCGTGTACTGGTACAGGAAGCTGGTTTTTCCCACCCCAGAATCCCCCAGGGCTAGGAACTTGATGAGGTAATCGTAGTCCCCATCAGACATAGTGAGGGCTGCTTGCTGAACCTGAAACACACACACACACACACACACACACACACACACACACACAAACTGATTGCTGCTGGCTCTGTTTTTAAATAAATTAAACTAATCCAATACAAAACAGTTCTGCAGACGGCACGGGGTCACAGCAGGTAGTGCTGCGACTCCAAAAGTTACAGTAACATTTACGCAGGGAAAGTTGTGTGTATTCAGGATCAGGTTACGCGGCGGCTTAAACTGATTTTCAGTATGCATCATTAAGATTATGAAAAAAAAAATCACCTGCGTGTAGTTCAGTTCTCCAAGAATGCCAGATTCTTATCGACTAACAGCATCTGAGACGGGATTTCTCAACAGCGTCTAGACCAAGCACTTACCTTTAAACCCCTAAAACTCTGGAATAAAAAAAACGCGTACTGAAGAAGGCTTTTTCGTTCTTAGGCTGTCGAGGGTAATATGATGCAACATAAACGCAACTTCAAAATGAAAAATAAACACGACTAACGCAATGTTATGCGAAGTAGAAGAAGGAATAAATCTAATTGCTGCATGAATCGTCCTAGCTGTAATCATCACATTATGCAACATTGAAAGATGTGAAGAGGGAATAATAAGGGAAAAATCCCATGTCCTGAAAAGGACAGATAAGACTAATCAAATGCTAAGCTAGAAAAACCTTCTCTCTTCTACGGTTTATTACCAAACCATGTGACCAGTTCAGTTTATAACCACAAACACACAATTCTGCCTGTTCGACATGCAGTAAGCCAAAGACAAACACACGAAACAAGAGAAACAATGTGTGTGAAAGTGTGAAGATGCTGACACGGTAACAGGAAACGCTGAAACCCATTATCCACAGAAAGAATTTGTGAAAAAGTTTGGGTCTGTAAACGAGAAGCACGAGACGCTCATCACACAGTACAAGCGAACTGAACCGCACGACAGCCGGAAAAAAAATAACAGTAACTGACCAACGTTATTAAAGTTTACAATATTTATTCATGGATCTGAATATAAATAATCGCTTTCATATATATCTTTTAGCATTTATGCAGTTAGCTTGGAGCCGTCCACAGTTAAATTAGTGTGTAGTTGAAATAAATAAGTGACAGCGTAATATAGCGTATATTTAAAATCGCAGTAACTCATCGACAGTTATGCGATTTTAAAGCCAATCACACGAGGTTCACGTTATACATAGATTTACACAAACTCAGGACCAGAACATACGAGTCAAACATTTTTCCATCTAACTGTATTTTCATAAACATGACATTTCTTGTGTAAATCCTCCTGAGAAAAATTACAAATAAATGCTTATATATAAATTCATATCCAGCTTGATAAATGAGGCCCAATGCTTTGCGTATCTGTGTGAGGTATCTATATTGACTTAAAGTATGTATTAATGTAGATAAATAGCATTAGACCACAGACCACCATCTAATCCCTAACTTAAGTCCTCAAAAACTATTTTACTATTAACTCATAGGGTTTTGCATTCTAGAAATAACTACCTAGTTACTGGAGTCTTTCAACATGAAGATTTACTGTTTTCATTTTAACAGCTACGTAAACTGCAATGAAACAAACCCGTTCGGCTGCAGGGCAAAAATACGTAGCATTCTCATTCACGTGAACTTTTTGCAACAGATTTATTTTAACCACACCGTTCACGTGACGCTTAAAGCTTGAAGCTTGACGAACAAACGAGCCGCAGTCTGAACGTCGCATTCCGTCACATTTAACAGCAAATGCATCAGTATCCTTTGTAATTTTATTTCACCGGAATCTTAACAGGAATCTTCTCTCATTAACGCCGGGACACGACACAACATTCGTGCCAAATTGTTCTTTTTCTTTTTCCCTCTCCAACTGAATTATGGCATCATCTCGTCTGAGAGAACTAAACTAATGCATTTAATAATCCAGCCTCGCCAGACATTCTCCTCCCGAACGCACACGGGGATTAGTGACGACAATAAACGCAATATTTTGGAAGGTTGTGTTTTGGTTTTTTTGTACACGTACATACCTGTTGCTGTACTTTTCTCTCTGTACTGATGTGTAACAGCGAGTTAACCGGAGGAATGAGGAAATATAACAGTAAAACCAGCCTCCTGCAATTGTGTGTAGTCACGCCTTGACAAGAACCCTGCATGACTACAGTGATTTAAAGCTTTACTTAGATCATTAAGGCCCTCGTAACCTGTCCGGAAAAAGCTGAACACTCTTCATTCCAACATGATTAGCGAAATTACTGAACACTTTATTAGAACCTGAAAGGAAAGGATTGTATCTGTTCCTTACGAGACAGTTATTTCACTTTTTAGCTTAATAATTGTGAGACAGCTTTTTAGCTTAATTTTAGCTTCTTTAAATTATTTTACACAGACCGAAGTAAGGAACAAAACAACCAAACAATGGAAATCCTTCGAGAACCTTAGCACATCTTTTTCCTATCCATTGTGTCTTTTATTCTCCCAGGGCAGGACATTTCCAGTTACATATTTAATGTATTAACACAAATGAGATTCAGTGATAAAACTGCGATAAAAGGGTTGGTGATTGTCCTGATATGAATATTTAATTACAGCACATCAATAATTTACTGTTTTGTGCACAGGAGTCCTGAAGCTCCGAAAAGCCGTCAGAATAAAAATAACTGTTAAAATACTTGTAACAATATTTAATCCTATTTCAGCATTACAGCCAAAAAAACGCAAATTTCAATGTTTAAGATTCGATGTTCTAATTTTAGTTTAACATACGTGTATCGAGATATTGTTGTATCGAGAAGCAGCTGATTGGATTAAAATCATTTTGCACTTTTTGTCATTTTTCCTCCTCTTCAGTGTTTTCATAGACTTTAAAGGTGCAATAGTATATTTTTTAAATTTCTTTCTAGTATAAATAATGTGGGAAAAATATGTTAAAATAATAATGGTTTAAGCCATGGCCTCAGCACAGGTGTATTGTGTGTCTGGAAAACCTGTTTGGAAACTGAATTATGGTCCAGAATGTTTGTTTATATTTGAATAGGCCTCCTGTCAGTCATTTTTTAGACACTCCTCAAAACCCACTTTTACTCCACCCCCATTTCAGTCTGAAATCAGCAAGCGCCCAGCACAGCCAGATAATTCTCCTGTGCGTAAAATAATCACACTGCGCTTCAAAAAAAAAAAACCTAATTTAAAAAAAAAAAAAACGCAGTAAAACCAGAACCGCAGTAAGTCTGTAACCTGGACAAGTCTGTAAATCCAATCTGTATGAAGCTTTAAAGTGTTTTAATGGCCAGCTTTATTACAAAGAAAAAAGTACTGCACCTGCACATGAGAGGAAGGGGAGTATAGGAATAAAAAAAATCATTCAAATTTGATTCAACTCCACCTATTTAACCATTAGAGATCTAATTTTAACATATTTTGACAAATCTTACCCAATGCACCTTTAAATAAATGTATAATTGAAATCATTTATAACAAAACACAATTGCTTGCAGTTTGTAAGCTGTCCTGTGTGTGTATGTATATATATATATATATATATATATATATATATATATATAGTACAAATATCTTCAGGATAGAATCTCCCACTCCTAGAGAAAAGGCGATTCCTAAACTTTTCAGGGAAATGAACTTTGTCACATGATGTAGGAAAAGAGTTCATCTACAAGCAGATTTTAGACTGAGAAGTACTTCATATATATATATATATATATTCATTCAGATTTGACCTTTTTTGGTCAGTGCTGCCGTTTTTTGCTGGCTCATTAGTGCTCTTTAATCACGGCACAGGAAGCGTACTATCTAGCTAAATATCAGGGCAGGACTATATTACTGTGAGTAAATACACAAAATCAGATGTGAAACACTGAAGATGATGTTTGTAATGTTTAAAACCTGGAATAATTACACAAGTGTAGCCTTTTTCATCAAAAAAAGTTTTCATCAAGCGTTGGACGTCTGGTTTCTTCGATTCAGGCTTAAAGTGCTCCTTAAAAGTTTATGATTTTGTGATTTTTTTTTTCACCTTCCATGGTTGATGAAACAATACGAATACAGTGTAGCTGCTGCTAATATTCCTCTGCGGAGGTATAACATTTAAGAAAAAAAAATTCTAATGCAATTTTGATAGAAGTACACAACTTTGTTTAGTCAGACTGTGCTCAGTGTCTTGCTGCCTCACTTTTTTGAGATGAGTGTCTCTAGCAGGCACGTAGACTATCACGGTTTGGTTCAGGCTTGTTTTGCTCAGACACCCGGAACAGTTAATACGAGTTTCGTCACACAGTTCGCTCGCCCACGGACAGAGAGAGAGAGAGAGAGAGATAGAGAGATAGATAGATAGATAGATAGAAAGTTGTGGGTTTACAGCTCACATTGATGAATGGAGGCTTTGATGGTTTTATGCCCCCATTGTGTTGTCAGGACAAGAACAGACACAGGAAATGTGAGAAACTCGGGCAGAAGCATGACACAGATGTGATGTGTACAGAGTGACAGCGGAGTTATGCTGCGGCCTCGACCGATTCTTAACGACGTGAAGCATGAGAAAGAGTCATATGACTGCGGTGTGATTGTGAACCTTCACCAGCAGTAAAACCTTCTCAGAAATATAAGCTGCTTAGAGCGTGAGGGCAAATCCAAAACACACACACACACACACACACACACACACATTTTTCAAACTGCTCATATATCCAAAAATAAGGAACCTTCAAACTTATAGCCTGTTCAAACAAGCAGCCTCCTCCCAAATGGCACACTGTTCTGGATAGCAATATGTATAATTATTAGTATATGTCAATAAGATTAAAAACAAGTATAATTAGAGATACTCTCAGAAAAAAAAGCATCACAAAAGGTTCTTCAGTTTGTTTCTCTGGAGAAATCCTTAAGTTCAATAAAGAATCCCAGAACAGAGGGTTTACTTTTCAAAAAAAAAAAAAGTGCACATTAAGCGTAAAACAAACCGTTATAAGTTTAGATACTAAAGGAGTTTCACTCTTGAGAGTTCAATCGAGAATTATCTCACACCTACTAATTAAAGCTTACAGGAAAGCTCAAGATCATGAGCAAGAACACATCACCAAGTCTCTTTCAGGAAGGCTGTTAGGACCTGCACTCACTCTCATGATTCACTGACATCGCCCAGAGCTAGTCAAGCCATCGGGTAATCAGACACGCACATGAGTCAGCTTCAACCCCAACCCCAGCTGTCAAGCACGGAAGTAGTGGAATCTTCTAGAAATCTTCTAGAGGACAGAAATGACTCAGCTCTAACATGCTGAAGTTCATAAACCAACCTTTCTCTAGTCTGCAAGAGATAACGTATAACAGATATCTAACACTTCATCTGGTGTGTAACCAACACAAGTGTGACATTTCTAGCACACCATCACGACTCTCAACACCCACCCGACGTAACGGTTTATCAGTGATCATCAGATACTCTTGGATCCGAGTGTGATTGCTGTTTTCTTACACACACCAAGGTTCCATTTAAACACACTACAGACTGCGCATGTGAAAGCACACCAAGGTTTATACAGGCAATATCAAAGCATGCACAATGACCGCATACACGCCAACTCCAACATGCTGTGCTAATAGTGATAAAGCCTATAAAAGCAATCCGTGGACACGTTCTCCTCAAGAAACCATGCAGTGACACTGAAACTGAGTGCAAACCTGCAAAGCTGTCACATAACTTAATACTAGCATACAACTAAAGAGACTACAAGTTAAAGAGAACAATAGAGCTACAATAATAGCTGGAAATGTTAGCCTAATTTATTGGCATTCATTTTTCTTCAGGTCATACAATGAGCTATGGGATCATTTAAAAAAAAAAAAAAAAAAAAGCTACACAAAACCAAAATAACCACCAAACAGAACCGAGTGTAAACGAGTTAAACTCGGGGATGCCTCCGCTGTCAACATGTCTAATCCTGCTTATTACTAATTTGTACACCTCCTTCAAATACCCTTAAAATATCCTTCACAAAAGGGAGGAAGCTATTGAAGAAAAACTCTTTCAGACATCTGACCTTGCTGTGACCTTGACCCTCTTTGGATTAATTCCAAAATCTAAATCAGTTCATCTGCTGGTTACATTGATCATCCCATATAAATCCTACAAACATTCAACGACTCGCGCTTGAGATATCGTGAGAATCTCAGACAGACAGACAGAAAGAGAGAGAGAGAGACATAAAAGACTCTAAAAAGTTTTCTACACTCAGAGCAGTATAGACACAAAAACAATTTGGACAGTCAAGTATCAAAAAGTAATAAATCAGTGGTGGAGGTTCAGACTATAACGGTATCATGATGGTGGATTGTATCTCTCACTTATCCCTGACCTGCGGGGAAAATAGTAAAACATGTAAAGCCATGATGTGCAATGCGATGTGTTCAGAGATAAAATAAAAGCCAAAAAACACTAAAAACCTCTGAGACAATTTCATCATGCATCTGCATTTTTTTTTTTAATTACGTTTAACCATTTACTTCTCTCTAGTTTGTACTCCATCACACTACATTGGCCAGTCTATGTGCATAATTGTTGTTTATTGCTATTGGCTAATCCAGCGCTTGGTTAATGTGACTGCAGATCACTACTGGTTATCTCACCTTAACCAGTCTTAAATCTGAAAATAGTCCTACTTCCCCCCACACTAAAGACAGTTTCACCACAGAACTGTATTCACTGCAACACTCAGAGTTCTGAGAAAACTAAATCAGTTTTAGAGGGCCATTCCATGAAATGGTATCTTCTCCAGCTCATAAACAATTATAAAGAATTTGGAAGAAGAAGAAGGAGAAGAAGAAATTTCTTAATTTCTTAATTTTTTTTTTACTGTTGTGTCAAGCTTTCTCAGAAATTCAATAAATTAAATTTTTGCTAAAGTAGCCCTTAATTCGCCAACAAGCCAGGTCAGTTATGTTACCACAGAGTCAACAATGAACAATGTAACAGAGCTGACACTGGTACCAGGACTGACCAGTGTAACAGAGCTGACACTGGTACCAGGACTGACTAGTGTTACAGAGCTGACACTGGTACCAGGACTGACCAGTGTAACAGAGCTGACACTGGTACCAGGACTGACCAGTGTAACAGGGCTAACACTAATAACAGGACTGACCAGTGTAACAGAGCTGACACTGGTACCAGGACTGACCAGTGTAACAGAGCTGACACTGGTACCAGGACTGACCAGTGTAACAGAGCTGACACTGGTACCAGGACTGACCAGTGTAACAGAGCTGACCAGTGTAACAGAGCTGCTTTGCTGGACTTTGCTCAGGATACAAACATTTCTGCCTGTGAATAAAAACAGATTTGTAGGAAGCCATTCTCTCCATCCAGCAGTAATTACTAATTCGAAGCGAGAGGGAGAAAGTGGTGCAGAAGAATGTCCAAATCCTTCTGAAAGTTTTTTTGAGTCACGCATTCCTGCCTGGAAACCAGGAAACAGGAGGACAAACACTAACACAGAGGGACGGGCAATCAGGCAGGCGGATATGCAGATCCCGCTGCAACTTAAACAAAGCACACGGCTGAACTGGGTGTGACGAAATACACACACACACACACACACACTCTCTCTCTCTCTCTCTCTCTCTCTCTCTCTCTCAAGTCTTGACAGGTTGAAATTGAGTCCACTTCCCTCTTTGCGCTACTGTTGGAACAGAATTTCAGTAAACGCCTACAAGGTTAAAACCTCACGTCTTTACACAATAGCTTGGAGATTCCAAAAGATATTACTGCACACCACAGGTCTGTCAGCTTTACAGCCTACACTCTCATACGAATATTTATCTGTTTATCCCGCAGTCTCAGACTGTCTCATACACTTTAGACCTTATACGACAAATTACAGAAACCACGATGGTTGTTTATAATAAAATGCGAAATCAAAAGTGGTTAAATGTGTCCAGGACACAACCAGTAACATACAAACAAATAAATTCAGTGAAAAATCAAACTTATACAGTTATGCCAGATGTAGTCACCCAGCCATGACACAAGTTTATTTGGATGGATGGATATATGGATGGACTTGCATCTTTAAATTCTTGCTCAGCCCTCAGAAGTCTCTGCCCATTTTACCCATTTTGTTAAACATAGGTTAAACAGTTAATAAAAATGCCGCTAGTTCAAATAGATTTGTGCTTTTTATATAATTTTTTTCAGCACAGACAGGATGGTGAGGTTGATGACGTACCCAAACCTGTTGACTTATGACTGCTGTAGGGACTGTAGCGCAAAACAGTCAAATAAATGCTCAAGCCATGGATCTCCATGACAAGACGCAACTTAAAGTAAATCTAAACACCAAAACATTCACGGATTTCATGTGCATCTCATCACAGACTTGTAAAGTTGATGCACTTGATTTTTAATAACGGATTTTAAGTCTCACAGTGGGACTATATTATCATCTTTCTTCACTTCCAGCTTTCCAGGTTTCAGCTACCTTGGGGCCTACAGGAGGTGGAATGACATGAAACTGCACTAAGGGAGAAAAGAAAAAGAAAAAAGAAGAAAAAAAAAAAAAGAGTTCCAGTTGTCCAAAGCAGGAGGAACGTGCTTAGGTCCAGCATTCGGCTGCAATGTAAAGTTTGGTTTGTGTTTACAAATGACAGGAAGTCTTACTGTGTCCTAAACCGCATCAGCGCATCTGTGTGACATCACTGACGAAGTGGATGTGGTTTGAAGTAGAGATTTCTGGGTGGGACTTTCATTATCAGATCAAAACAGCAAATACCAGACACGGGGCTGTGGATGTGAGCGAAACGTCAAAAAAAACGTCTTATCACGTCACAAGATGTTTCTGTGATATACAGGTGTGGTCATAAGTTTACATAGGCCTTGCAGAATCTGCAAAATGCCCATCATGTAAAAAAAAAAATTTAAAAAATAAGAGGGATCATAAAAATTGCATTTTGTTTTTTATTTATTCCTGCTCCGAATAAGCTATTTCACATAACAGATGTTTACATATAGTCCACAGGGTTTACTCGTACTTTGTACAGTGTACAAAGAACAAACTGCCAGCAAAACAGAAGTAATGCGATTCAGAAACCTGATAAAAACTGAATTTAACACTGTGGGGGGAAAAAATGAGAAAGATCTAAACACTGAATCTGCTTCTTACAATCCGAGTCTGTAATTGTTATAAACATACCCAAAATATCTCAGAAAAGTGTACTCATAATTCATCACAATATTGATATTATATCATATCATATTACCCAGCTCCACTCTGAGTGCATTTTGTGTGAGTGGAAAACTATAAATTTTTTTTTTTGCTAAAAGTATCCCTTTAATTTATTAACAAGGCCCCATTCAGACTATCAACCTGTTCTGGGTTTTTTATGACGAAAAGCTACTTTATTTTTACTTTAATAAAATAAAACCCATAGCGTACTGAAACAGAATGTCAAAAATGCGAACAAAATGCACCAAAAAATTTTTTTTTAGCTATTTAAAAGAAGAAAGATTTAGGATTTTTAAATAAACTATTCTAATAATGTCTTGACTGACACAGATTCATTACCCACAATGCCTCACTGCTGATGCTTTCACGCTAATTAACATCAGAGTAAAATTATACATGGGATCAGTGTAAAACCTCTGGACGCAGATCTTTTAGGGAGTAATGTGCTTAGGCAGGGATATAATGTGAGCACAATAAACCAAGCTCTCATGTCTAATATCCCTCAGCTGCTCCTCATGTGCTTTGGGCGCCGCGTCATTTGACCTGAGATTTGGGACGAAGCCGAAAGCTCAGGCCTGAAAGTTCAGACGCATATTTACAACACAATATACACAATGTGTGTTAAAAAAAAAAAAAAAAAAAAAAAAACACGACTAAACTGCGAGGAGCTGATAACAGTTTGTCATGAAGTGACAGAGGTTTCTGGCCTGATAAATATCGGAAGATAAGAATGTCATAGGAAGGTCAGGAGCTGAAGTTAGATTTTAGAGAAGTTTTAGAAATGTTAAAGCGTCAGACTGGGTTTCAGCTCAGAGTAGCATGAGCTTCGTTTACATGCAGATACGGCTGGGCAATATGACCATATAATATCAATATCCTGATAAATCATGCCACGATATTCTTTTCCAAAATACTGTGGATATCATGGCGTCTTTTTTTTTTAATAATTACTAATAATTACTAAGAAGCAGCTGATGTGATCTCATAATCTATATACTTTTTAATCTTTTCTCCTCTTCATTAATTGTTTTACACATTTTTTTAATATAAAACACATTTATTTCTGTACACATAAAATATAATACAGGCTTTTTTTTTTTTTTTTTTTACTGCAACACTGCTACATTGCTGGGAGTTTCTTAGTAAACTGATACATATTGTGTATCATAGAGATGTTTTTGAGAATCGTGATACGATATTTGTGTCACATCGCACCTCCCTTACATGCAGCCTAACACTAATCATCTGTTAATAATCCGACTGAACGTTCAGTCAGAAGAAAAATCATTTATCTGTACTAGGGCTGGGCAATATCATTATCGTGATTATATTTTTCTAACATTTTTAAGAAACAACTGAAACTCTGATTGGAAGCAGCTGCTCTGATATTAAACTTGTATAAATGTATACTGTATTTATTAGCAGATTTTGTTAAAATTATTAGAATTAATTATTCTTTCCATCTCAGTCAACATTAAATAAGAATTTTTTTTAATGCAGCACTGTATTGCTTTAGCAGTCGTGTGTGTGTGTGTGTGTGTGTGTGTGTGTGTGTGTGTGTGTGTGTGTGTGTGTATAGTGTAATTTACGGCATGTTAACTGCTCACATGGAAAGAACAGGCTTCAGAGCGCCTTTCTCCAGAACTTTCAATCTCAAGAGCAAACAAAACTGTGTGACGAGCACAACCTAAAGAAAAAATCTTTATGATATCAATATCTTGATCCAACTTCTGCAGCTATATCCAACGGAAGAGCACAAGAACGCGGTCCTGAACATGTTAAACAGGGGGAAAAGAAAGAAAATATAAGCTAGAACCGTCACAAAAAAAGACGTTTCTATCACTTCCAGGAAGCTGGCTAATAGAGATTAAGAGATTAAGCACTTTCTCACACAACTGGGCTGCTTTAATTACACTGGACAGGGAAAACAGCCCCGGGACAACACGTTTAAATAAATTAGTTTAGCTATAACTCAGTTAGTCTGGCCTGATTTATAAGATTTCGTGTTTTAAATTGTATTAGCGCAGGCACTGCTAACCGACTAGCAGTGCTAATGCTAATCTTAACTCCTTTCCTGTCACATTCTCACAGGTCACTATAGCAACAGATTTAGTTTAGATAAAGTTTCATGAGCCGTTTTATTTTTTAAGTGTGTACTAAGACATAAGCTCCTCTGGTACTTGAGCTAATTAGCAATATCAGCTAGCAGTATTTACTGTGGGAAATTAAAGAGCAAAACCACATGGAAGCTCCTACTTTCTGGAAGAAAGCTAATCTCTTAACAACTAGTAGCGTAGTAGTGACAGTGAGTGTGTTTACATGTACAAAATAATCCGACAACTGTAATAAATAAATACATAAATAAATAAATAAATAAATACTCAGTAATATTTAGGTTACTTATAGTAGCTGTGCTGTTGAATTCTGGATTCTGATTGGTCAGAAGGTGTTGATTAATTTTCTCTAACAGCAGCTCTGACAGTAGTAGCAGATTAATGTTAACATTAACATGCACCCGTTCTGATACATCATCGTTTCTATAGTAACAGCTCGTTCAGAAAGACTTGTACGGCGGACGGGCCACACAAACCGGTTAAAATTGACGAGTTTCTTGATATCAGGTCAAGCTGGGTGTTTTTGTTTTTTGGCTTATTGACTTCAAGCAAGAGAAAAGAGACAGGCTGGTGAGGGAGCGACTGTTTAAAGCTGCTGTGACGTAAGTGACAACAGGAACTAACTCATTATAAACTCTATATATATATATATATATATATAAATAAAACTTTCTATATTTACTTTATATAAAACAAAGTATATAAGTATGGATCAAAAACAGTTAATAAAAAACAATTCGATAATAACAATAAGAGTAGTAATAATAAGAAGAAGAAGAAGAAGAAGAAAAAAAGTAATATTAATTCTAAAAAAGTCATCAGGTAAAAGCTATCCTAAAGAAATAAGTTTTGAGAGAAAATGCACGCACACACACACACACACACACACAGTGTATATGTATATGTGTGTGTGTGTGTGTGTGTGCGTGTGTGTGACTCTGCTTCATAATATTTATATAAAACATTATAAATTATATATAATGTCAAACAGAGTTACACTGAAGTTGCTTATTTTCCTAAACTAGCATGTCCTGGAGTGTTTTACTCCTCTTGTATTTTATTTTATATATAAATATCTAAAAGTATGGCATGTCATCATAAATAAAACGTAAGAGGATTAAAGCACCAAAACTAAAACAGGGCATGCTGGTATAGGAAACTAATCAGCTTCAGTGTGATGAACGTGACTCTGCTTCTTCACAGCACACATCACTGATTCATTTTCTACAACAGCACGACACTGTGTGTTTTATTCTGACACAGCAGCCATTATAAGCACACAGTGAAGGTTAACAAGTGCGGAATCATGCTGTTTGGTATTTTAACTTGTTCCCAGTGACTGATTTTGGGTAAAAAACCGAGTAATCGCGGTACCATACGGTGAGGAAGAGAAGGAAAGAAAGCCACGTGTGTGTGTGATAATAATGATGATGATGATGATGATGAAACCTGAGCAATATCACTGAATTACCAAATGCCTGTCAGTCCTGTCCTTTTAATTACTCCGCTAATTAGTGAGCCATGTTTTTTTTTTATTCTTCCACCCATCAGTAAAACTTTTACATGAGCAAAGATCCGGAGCAGCACAGATGCGGTGTGTTTTTTAAAAATAATCACTGATGAAAGAGTGTGGGAATAAACATTTCAGCTCAGGAATAAATCTCTAGAGATGATTAACAAGCAGCAATACAAGATCACCAATAATACCAAGTCTGTAAAGATGCAAGAGAGAAAAAAAAAAAGTTTGTGCAGTTGAACTCACCAGGTGGATAACCTTAATGGAGGTGAGAATTACTGACCAGAAATAAACAAATGCGTCCAGAAATAAAAAAAAGAAAACCGACAATAAAAACTTTAGACTGAGTTTTAGACTAACTTTGGGTTATTGCACGAATTTCCTTAAAGCTCTCTCTCTCTCTCTCTCTCTCTCTCTTTCTCACACACACACACACACACGGCTAGAAATGTTTGCGAAGTGAAGCAGCACCACTTCCCGTTTACCGCACCCCTCCATGATGAATCAATTCAGTGAACCGACTCTTTCGAACAAACGCGTTGGAGTGAGTCGAGCAGCGTTTTGATTCATTTGAATCACCATCCAGAAATCTGATCTATCAGACATTTCTGCTTGGTTGATCCTTCCTGAAGTTGGTCACCTGTATAAAATGAAGTGAAATAGCACCATGTAGATTGGTTTGTGCTTTATATAAATATAATAATTGTGTACTTATTATTGTTTTGCATATAGAAGAAGAAGAAGCAGGTTTTGTCATATACATTACAGTACAGTGAAATATTTTTCTTCATATAGTTGTAAGTCAATGGATAGCCAAGAAATTACACGGAATTGGACATGTAATATCTCGAAACATCAAGCGAACTTTTAATTTAGGTTAGCTTTGTGGTTTGGTTGGTTTTTTAAGACATTGTGGTATCATAATGACTCAAAAACTAAACCAGCACATAGAATATTCATTATCACTCATTCATCTTCAGTACGTGCCTTATCCTGATCAGGATTGCAGTGAATCCGGAGTCTATCCCAGGAACACTGGGCACGAGGCATGAATATACACCGGGGATGGAACGCCACTCCGTCACAGGGCACCAATTTGGCATAAAACCTAAACGAAACCCAGATGGACCCTGGGAGAACATGCACAGAAGCTCCTGACAGACAGTTACCCAAGCTCAGGATCAAACCCAAAACCCAGGACTCTGGAGCTGTGAGGTATGAGCGCTACCCTCTGTGCCACCCTGCTTAGCCTAACTTTACCTCTGTGAAGCTGGTCACCCATTCAAAATTAAACCGTGTACTTTGGTTGACATGTGCTGTAGACTGATTGCCATTTCCAAATTGTGTGTGAATGTGTGTGTGTGTCTGCGATGGGTTGGCACACCATCCAGGCTCCAGATTCCCACGCAACCTGCAACTGTGTAGGATAAGTGGTACAGTTTTCCTGTAAAAAGTAAAATCAAGTAAAAATCAAGTCAAGTCAAATTGCCATAAACTATTTCTGTACAAATTAACACAATGAAAAGTTTGGTTTCGAGTTGGAATGCGGTTTTAACGTCATTTCCCGTGTTTATACTGCTGCTCAGGTCAGGACAGAGTTTACACCATCGAAACACTACTGTGTAATAGAGTTGGTTGCGTAGAGTTTAATTTTGCGTATGTTCATGATGGCATGGTGTCACTGTCCGTGCGGAATTATGGGAGTTTATCCGTGTCCGTGTGGGATTCCTCAGGGTTTTTCCATCTCTTATCAGTTTCCTCTGGGTTTTCCGATTTCCTCCCACCTCCCACACACACGCTGTTATGCAGATCAGCTACACTAAAGTGCCGCTAGGTGTGAATAACTGTGTGACTGTGTGTGTGTGTGTGTGCATTGTGTCTTACAATTGCCTGGTGTCCCATTTAGGATGTACTTCAGCTTCCATGTCCAGTGTTCCCAGTAGATGCTCCGGACCCTGACCAGGATAAAGCGCTTAATGAAGATATGTAACGAGTGAGCAGCTGGTTTTCAGGTCCCTGATCTAGTGAAGTAGAGTGAAGATGTGTTTTTGATCGAGACTCCAAAGCTCTTCTATAAGTCGCTCTGGATAAGTGCAACTTCTAAACACTGTAAAAGAAATAAGCAATTTAAACTGCACAGTATATTCCCGATATAAACGTGCAGTAATCCGTGCAGATGATATGATTTAAAGTCGATCAAGTCGAGGTTTCGATTATTTAGTCTTCTTATGCATAAATTTACACACACACTCAGGAGCACGAGTAGGATACAAAGGTTTTTTTAAAATGAAATTTTCAGAAATAACAAATTTCTTGTGTGAACGCTCATACGAACGTTTGCCGCAGGTGATAAACGAGTCCAAGCAAAGACAACAAATTAAAGCAATATCCAAGAACTAATAAGTTTGTTTGAACAATAAAACTTTATTATTATCATTCTTGTGAGTTGATTGACTCATTTATTATCAGATTCATTTGCAAACTGTTGATCTTTTTCACTTTATTGATCATTTATTTAAAGTATAATGATGATGATGATGATGATGATGATGGTGGTGGTGGTGGTTCCTTCTTTGACCTTTGCTCCTCCTCCTCCTCCTCATTTGCTCCCCTTTTCTTCTCCTCCACTCACTTGTCCATGTTATTTTGTGCTTTGTTTTCAGTCTCAGCTTTATCTCCTGCACTTGGGTTTCTTCTGTTAGGCTCGAACATGGGTCTGTAGATATAAATTCCTCCTCCAACTCCGACCAGAGTCGCGAAGGCGATCTGATTAAAGGGGATCCTTCTGGGAAGCATGACTTTCACTGGACCTTTTCCACTGGAGCACTCTTTCAGTGCACTACACAGCAGTTTCAGGATTCAATCCTGCTCTAGACAGAGAAAGCAGAGGTTTAGCTGATTAAACAGAACACACACCAACGCTAACCTTCTCAGCTACAACACTGAAAACAGCTCTAAGTTACAGCACTGCTAGTCAACTAGCTCACACAGCTAGCATACAGGCTAACAAGCCACAACCGCCATTACTGTCTACACACTCACCCCGTGTTTTCTCACAAAACAGCGTTTAATTATTTAGGTCCGTAAAATTAGACAAAGAAGTTCATCCATTAATTAATTCATTCATTCATTCATTCATTCATACAAAACAAACTGCCTTGCTAGCTTAGCTCCTGTGTTACATAGCCAGTGGGTGCGTCTCAAACCGTGTCTCAGAAAGTGCAGCGGTGCTAACGCTTTTCAGGGCAAAGTAGTCGCTAGGAGTCGCCGGATGACGTCACAGACTCATTTGCATTGTACATTCGTTTGTTCATGACGATCACTGGCATCTCAAATTAGGAATATTTTTTTCATTTAGAAGATAAAATAGACTGAAATAGCGTTTCTTCAGAATAGAAAGTAATAGACTATTATTTATTTCTTATAGAAAGAAGTCATCTTTGGTCATGGAACCAAACACTGAACTTTTACACATTTACAAAGTACTGAAAAATGAAGCAGTGACAGTGAGTAGTCATGAAGGAAACAACGGTGATTAGTGATTGGTCGTTGAGAACAGTGGTGATCAGTGATTGGTTGTTGGGAACGCTGGTGATAAGTGATTCATTGTTGTTGGGAACAGTGGTGATCAGTGATTGGTCATTGGGAAGAGTGGTGATCAGTGATTGGTCGTTGGGAACGGTGGTGAGCAGTGATTGGTCGTTGAGAACAGTGGTGATCAGTGATTGGTTGTTGGGAATGCTGGTGATAAGTGATTCATTGTTGTTGGGAACGGTGGTGATAAGTGATTGGTTGTTGTTTTTGGGAACAGTGGTGAGCAGTGATTGGTCATTGGGAAGAGTGTTGCTCAGTGATTGGTTGCTGGGAGCAGTGGTGATCAGTGATTGGTCATTGGGAAGAGTGGTGATCAGTGATTGGTCGTTGGGAACGGTGGTGCTCAGTGATTGGTTGCTGGGAACAGTGGTGATCAGTGATTGGTCATTGAGAACAGTGGTGAGCAGTGATTGGTCATTGGGAACAGTGGTGATCAGTGATTGGTTGCTGGGAACAGTGGTGAGCAGTGATTGGTCATTGGGAAGAGTGGTGATCAGTGATTGGTCATTGGGAAGCGTGGTGATCAGTGATTGGTTGGAAGTGCAACAGAGTCAGTCTTTACACACTGACACACGTGAGTCGAGTGAACCTGCTTTCTCAACTTGTCTATCAGCAGCTGTGACATGAGCTGGAGAGCCGTATCGAGTTCGGGACAGTAGCTAACATCTGCTAAAAAAAAGATCTTTTTTGAATTGCTGTAACTACTGTGTCATGCTGTTGTAGGAAAATAATTATCAGTGAGGTGGTGTGGGTGTGATGAAGCGGAGTCACTGTTATAACCCCAAAGCTGCTTATTTTCTCAGAACAGCATGTCTCGAAGTGTTTTATTCCTCTTATACCACAGAATGACACATCATACTTTTTATCCATTTATAGTTACATTTAATATTACGGAACTTCTGCATAACAAATTATCGCATTACGTTACAGCAGCTATAAACAGTTGTTCCATCACCAGCCTCTTTTTTTCTCTCTCTTGAAGTTAATAAGACAAAAAAAAAAAAGACATCACGGCTTTTCATGTTACTGTGAAAACTGAAAACTTAGTTACAGCTTGACCTCTGACACTGGAGACTCCTTCCTTCCTTCCACCACATCAACAATTATATGTTAAATAATAATGTAATTTATTAATTAATTGAAAATTGTAATTATTGTCAAGTTGCTGTGGTATAAGAGGAATAAAACAAATCATCTGCTTCATCAGACCACCCCATTGTTGATTATTTTCCTAAAACCGCAGGACACCAAGTGTTTTATTCCTTACTTGTTATCAGTCTTTGTTTACATTTAGCATTTTAATGGAGTAGATTATTAGCTTATGTCACTGGATCCAGCATGTCAGGCACCTGGTTCTGTGCTATTAAACAATTTCACATGACGCCTTAAAATTAGCAAAAACCGTTTAGTGAAGTTGAAGTGTCGATTTGAAACACACCCTAGCATGCTAGGACGAAAGGTCGCGCGTGCACGTGGCTACGGCACACCAATGTGGACAAAAAGTTCTACAGTAACCATCTATAATAACCGATTACTGCGTTAAAAGGACAATGCACACATATTCTGAAAATAAAGTGTTTAAAATCAATGTAAAAATGTTTAGAATCTGTATATTGTGCTATTGTATTGAATATAGGCTGTGTTACGTCAGGACCCAAACACGGAAGTAAGTTGTTACTCAGGCAACAACAACCCCCCCCCCCGCTCACCACTTTTGCGATTAGTCCCGCCTCCTGCGCTTTGATTGGTTTAGAGTTTATAACTTGTACTGATTGGCGAAGTCCCCGCGTGAGTCTTGAGTGCTAGCCAATTGTATGTAGGGGTTGGATCGTTCTAGCCAATCCTAGCAAGGGGGTGGGACTTGTGTGAAATTGGTTGGGATTCTGAAAATAATACCGCGTTTGTTTATAAGAGGTTATAACGAAGCTGTGTTATGGCGCTAGATAAACACTTCATGTACGGGTGATATGAAGATGCATTTTAAAGGCTGCTATGGAAAGAATTCGTGCTCGTCGTTTTCTGCCTTTTGGTTCTTCAAGTTCAGCGGAAACCGTCAAACTCAGGACACGGAAATCAAAACTTTACCGGAAGGATAATAACGCGAATTCGCGCGTGCACAGTGAGAATCTACATTACAGCACGTGCCCTTTTCAGTTGCAGACAGTATTTTAAATGTGTCTGAATGTTTCTGAGTTTGGAGTTAAATGTAGAGGAAGTGTGCAGACATTACTGTCAGACTGCTGTGATAGGGAAAATCTCTCTCTCTCTCTCTCTCTCTCTCTCTCTCTGAGTCTCTCCGTCTGTCTCTCTCTCTCTCTCTCTCTCTCTCTCTCTCTCTCTCTCTCTCTCTCTCTCTCTCTCTCTCTCTCTCTCTCTCTCTCTCTCTCTCTCTCTCTCTCTCTCTCTCTCTCTCTCTCTGAGTCTCTCCGTCTGTCTCTCTCCCCTCATCTCTCTCTCTTTGTCTATCTCTGTCTCTGAGTCTCTGTCTCTCCATCTCTCTTTGTCTCTCCATCTCTCTCTCTTCATCTCTAAATCTCTCTCTGTCTGTCTCTGAGTCTCTCTCTCTCTCTTTCTCTCTCTGAGTCTCTCTGTCTCTCCATCTTTCTTTGTCTCTCCTCTATGCTCTATGGCTCTCTCTGAGTCTCCCTGTTTTTCTGTCTGTCCATCTCTCTGTCTCTCCTCTCCATCTCTTTCTCTCTCTCTGTCTCTGAGTCTCCCTGTCTTGATGTCTCTTTCTCTCTTTGTCTCTCTGTCTGTCTCTAAGTCTCTCTCTTTGCCTCTCCATCTTCCTCTCTCTCTCTCTCTCTCTCTCTCTCTCTGACAGTAATGTCATTATCGTTACAGGTGTTTTCGGGGTCAACATGCTGCTCTTCTCTGTGGTTTTTCGTCTGGTTAACTGCCTGCTGGTTCAGACCAGCTTCGTGCCGGATGAATACTGGCAGTCGCTCGAAGTCTCCCACCGGATGGTCTTCAGATATCCTCTTCAGTTTCGTTTATTTCTCCTGGTGCCCTGTGAAACATTCATAAAAAACACACACACACACACACACAGAGCTGTTCATCCTGTGCTTCGTCCTTGACCTTTCCTCTTACGTATGGCTACGAGACGTGGGAGTGGAAGGAGGGGATTCGAGGTTACTCGTACCCGCTGCTCTTTGCTGTAATATATAAAATACTCCACCTGCTGCGCTATGATACGGTTCAGCTCCTGGTGAGAGGCTCAGTCTGCGTAACTCCCCTGCAGTAACCATGTAATAAAACACAACAGCGTCTCATTTTTGTCATGTTTATTACGCGCAGATCCTCTTACCTCGAGTTCTTCAGGCGCTTCTCGCGGCGCTCGCTGATGTAAAGCTTTACGAACTCACTCGCAAGTGGGAGAATCCAGAAGCGGCCAAATGGACAGTAAGAGCATTTTACATCTAATTATTAGATTAAATAAATCCGCAGAATTAATCAGGCACTGAGTGTTTACTGCAGAAACTCTTGTATATGAAAGTTTTTAATGTATCTAACAGACAGGCTAAGATCAGGCCTTTATTAGTGGAGAATTCGGTACAGTTAGGGGTTTATTTAGATTCGATACCGATACCAATCATCATCATCATCATCATCAGCAAGCGAGTACGCTGATAAGAAATATTTAGGGTCTTTAGTAAATATTCAAGGTTCACGGTTCTTTATTTGTCACATACATATATATAGGCAAATACATAAGAGTCTATGAATGGGTCATTATTCGAGTGATTATAATGTTTCTCGCATGTTATATGTTTGGCAACAGTTCTTTTAATCTTAAAAGATGATGCTTTTTAGTTCTTTAATAACCACGTAGAGAGACGTATCATGGCCATGTTCCAGGACGACGCTGCCGAGATTCATCAGGGTTAAAATCGTGAAAGAACGGTTCAGAGAGCATGAAATAAATAAATGGAAATAAATGTCGTGATGTTATTTCCATCAAGAGGTGCATCAGTTTTTGGTCGAGATCTTGTGCTGACAGTGAAAGACGTGAGCACTGTGTAAAGTCTCCTCCAGCACGTCCCAAAGACTCACTGAGGTTAAGGTCAGGACTCAAAGGAGCCGATTCATGTGTGAAAATGATTCTTCGTGCTCTCTGAACACACACTACACACTTCATCTTTTATGCTAGGAATATTAGAAGCACTCTAATAATGATCCATTCATAGACTCTTATGTATTTGCCTATTAAAATCTACACAGCGACTTTTTCTTTTGGCCAGGCAGTGTATAATATAATATAATATAATATATAATTTAATATAATATCCACCTTCAATATGCATCATCATAAAGAAAAACCAGGAAATCTCGCTGTAGAGATGATGGTGTCATTAGTGTAAGAGCACATTACATATAACATATTACACATAATATAATATAAGATGTAATTTCCTTCTTCAGTATGAGTCCTCGGGAAGCGGTTAGTTTTGTTTGTTTGTTAGGGCGGATGTGTCACTATGTGATGGACAGGATGTAGATTTACAGGAACACTCAACTTCCAGCTTTATTTTAATCAACATACGGTTTGTTAAAGATACTCCGAAAACTTTAGAACAAAAATAAAGTGCTTTCAGCTTTCAGATTTTTTTATTATAAATATATACACAATTATATACAGTATATATTATAACTCGCAAGTGAAATGGAAACCTGGCCCACTCCTCGTTACACTGTGCATTAAATACTAAAATTAAAGTTAACTAAATTAAATTAAAGCAGTTTAAGAAAATAATGCATTTTAAAACTTTACTTGAATAAAATAATCCTTATAAAGCTTTTCAGAGTGTTATAAATGGTCAGTGTTGGATGTTGGTTGTTTTGGGTTTTGTTTTTTTTTTGTCCTTTTTGTTATACAGTATTTTAATATACATTATATGAGGCAGGAACAAAAAGATTTTAAACACTAATAAGATTTAAAAAAAAAAAAAAAAAAAAGAGTACAATTTTAGTACATATGAGTTGTGCACAATCTGTCCAAGCACACTAGCTAACAAGATTTTAATAGATTTAGATTTTAACTTTTTGCCCTTGAAGTTAATTTGCACCTTCAGTTTGCGTCGTCTGAGAGAGTTTTTTTTTTTTTTTTTTGTATTATTGTGAAATCTCGCTCTAGAGACGGACGTGTCTTTAGTGTAAGAGGACGGTTTATAACAGATTAGTTACAGAAAATGCCAAACGCTGATGAACACTGAACACAACAGATTCAGTGTGTGTGTGTGTGTGTGTGTGTGTGTGTGTGTGTGTGTGTGTGTGTGCGCAGTATTTTTGTCAGCTGTGCTCGTGGTTCACCTGGTTCTGCTCCACCCGCACCCTCACCAACAGCATGGAGACCACACTCACCGTCCTGGCGCTCAGCTGTTACCCGCTGCACGGCTCCAGAACACACCACAGGTCTGTGCAATAAGTAATTAAAGGGGCAATAAGTAAAGTTTTGAAGTCAAATCTTTTAGCAGTATACACAGTAACCTTATATACGGCTGAGTTGAGTTCAGCTCCGGTTCATCTCGAGCGTCATAATGTTTCTGTACAGCTGTTTGTTTACAATGTACCGTATATTGATTAATAAGAATTGTTTAAATGTTATCTGTTAAGAGAATAATCACTTAACTTTGGAAAAAAAAAAAAAATCTCGAACAGAAGCATTTGACTTTTTAATCATTAATATGATTAATATTCAGATTTCATTTCAGGAAGGTTTAAATCTTCTCCTTGTTGCACCTTTAACCCAAACCCCTCGACTGTGTCTCTGTGGTTGTCTGTTAAAGCTGGAAGTACCTGTCGCTCGTGTCCTTGGCCGCTATCGTCCGCCCGACGGCTCTGATCGTGTGGCTGCCGCTGCTGCTTCATCACCTGTGGCGTGAGGAGAACAAGCTGAAGCTCATCACGCAGCAGGGACTTCCTGTCGCGTCAGTGGCTCTGACGACTCGCAAACAAATCAGCAAACATTCATTAACAAAAATCCGACGTTAATAATATGCGAAATGGTTGTTTTTCTAGGGCTGTCACACTGGCGCTTTCTACACTTATAGACTGTATGTTTTATGGACAGGTAAATATTTTTATTCCACTGGCTTAAATAAAGCGTCACTAAGAACATTTTAACATCACCTTGTACTTTTGAAATATTTTGAAGGGATTCGTTTAAATACGGCGTTAATTCAAGCGCAGGGAAACGAAGCGAAAGTGTGAAAGTGTTATTGCATCATGAAATATTACAGCCAATCAGGTTTCAGTATGCAAATACAGATCATGCGGTATGAGATTTTCAGATTTGCATATTTCTAGAATAGAGTTCCTGTCTGTATCCATCATTCATTCATTCATCAGTTTGCACTTGATGATCTGAAGAAAAGAAAAACTTCCTGTTTTTTCCTTTTAATGCAAAATTAAATCTACACAAATTCATTTCGGTCTCTGATCTTTGCGTCTTCGGTCTTGCACTGGAGCTCCGCCCACTTTTCACTTTCCTGACCGCGAACTCAAAGATCATGAAGGCTGCGACCTGATTGGCTCCCTGCTTTCTGTATATATTACTGTGAGGTTTTCTGAAGCTATGGAGCAAGACCTAGTCACTGGACTGAAAAAACATGTTTGTTTTCAATGTCAGTCAAATGGCTTCTTTTTGTGAAAGTAGGCGGGTCTTGGCCAAAGCTTTCCAAAAAAAAATAAATAAATAAACCCTCTATTCTGTTCTCACAGTGGACTTTTGTCCAGTGGAACTTCCTGAAGTTTAACGTGCTGCACAACGTGGCTGAGTTTTACGGTACACACCCGTGGCACTGGTACCTCACTCAGGGCTTCATGGTGGTGATCGGCCCGCACCTGCCCTTCTTCCTGCACGGCTGCACCCTCGCCGCCAAGAGGCACCGCGTCCTGCTCACGAGCATCGCCTGGACGCTGATCGCGTATAGGTACCAATTACACGCAGCCGCTGACGGAGTTTACCTCACCATGAGCCTTATAACATTCAACTTCTACAATCTTTTTATGATTAAATTATTCTGGAAATGTGAAAAGTGCACGGCAGTGAAATTGAGAAATTTGTGGTAATTGTCACTGTTCAGGTAACACAAATATACATGTATTTTATGATGTTTTATTTCGTAATAAAATATTAGAGCCAATCAGGTTTCAATATGCAACCTAGGATTTTTTTATTTGGAAATTCACAGACTGGACTTCCAGGTCAGGGAACAAACATAACTGCCTATCCATCCATCCATCCATCCATCCATCCATCCATCCATCCATCCATATGTCTGCCTGTATATCTGTCTCTCCATCTGTCTTTCTATCTATCTGGTCTGTCTGTCTATCTATCTATCTATCCATCCATCTATATGTCTGCCTGTATATCTGTCTCTCCATCGATCTGGTCTGTCTATCTATCTGTCTGTCTATCTATCTATCTATCTATCTATCCATCCATCCATCCATCTATATGTCTGCCTGTATATCTGTCTCTCCATCTGTCTTTCTATCTATCTGGTCTGTCTGTCTATCTATCTGTCTATCCATCCATCCATCCATCCATCTATATGTCTGCCTGTATATCTGTCTCTCCATCTGTCTTTCTATCTATCTGGTCTGTCTGTCTATCTATCTGTCTATCCATCCATCCATCCATCTATATGTCTGCCTGTATATCTGTCTCTCCATTGGTCTTTCTATCTATCTGGTCTGTCTGTCTATCTATCTGTCTATCCATCCATCCATCCATCCATCTATATGTCTGCCTGTATATCTGTCTCTCCATCTGTCTTTCTATCTATCTGGTCTGTCTGTCTATCTATCTGTCTATCCATCCATCCATCCATCTATATGTCTGCCTGTATATCTGTCTCTCCATCTGTCTTTCTATCTATCTGGTCTGTTTGCCTGCCTGCCTGTTTGCCTGCCTGTCTATCTATCTATCTATCTATCTATCTATCAGTCTAGCTAGGTCTTATTCAAAATAGAAAACGAATTTCATTTCCAGTCAAATTTTGGGGTCAGGTTTTGACACACACTTCCTCTGTGTGTGTGTGTGTGTTTGTGTTATTTGGCGCGTGATGAACGTTTCCTGCTGCACTCACACAGACGTGTTTTTATGTTTAGCTGTAAATATTTTACAGTAATAAATTTTACAGTAATAAACTGCACCTGTACTGATCCAGTGTATGATTTTCAGTTTTCTAGCACACAAGGAGTTCCGCTTCATCTACCCTGTGTTACCCTTCTGCATGATCTTCTGTGGTACGTATTAAAATCAAATCTTTAGTTTACAAGACAAAACACACTGTAATGTGCTGTGCTGATCACTGGTTATTCAGTATGTCATGATCTGTGTGTGTGTGTGTGTGTGTGTGTGTGTGTGTGTGTGATAGGTACTTCCCTGGTGAAGCTGCGCTCCTGGAGGAAACCTGCTGCAGGAGCTCTGCTGCTCTTAAACCTGCTCCTGGCTTTATACACAGGTTTAGTTCACCAGCGTGGAGTCCTGGACGTTATGGGTCACCTGCAGCACCTGTGTGACCTCAGAGACTCTCACGGCTCACCTGAGCCACATGTGCTGTTCCTCATGCCCTGCCACTCCACTCCTTTCTACAGGTGAGCCTCGTACAGTTAATAAACCACATTGCACCAGTCACAGACTTCATCTGAGAATTGGACCAAACCGAGGAGCTGTACATGGATCACCAAACACTCCTCCAGATCAACACAGACATAGTTCTGGGAACAAAAATCATTATTCTGTCTAGAATGATGACAATAATTATCGGTGTTGTTCAGGATAAACAATAATAGTATCAAAGCTACGAAGTTAAAAATATTACTTCTAGCTTGTTCCTTTTCTAAACTCATTTTTGAGCTCAGGGGTGCCAATAATTTTGGAGTTATAAGTGCATGATATAGAATATGAAAGAACCCTATGTAGTGCACTACTTGTACAATAGAAAGCCATTTGGAATACAACTTCCTACCCTTTATTCAAGTCCACTACTTAGGGTGTGACATAACGGCTACTACATCTTGTGTGGGGAGCCATTTTGAATTCAGGTCCCTACCCCATATATAACTGCCCTACCTAGGGTATGACGTAATGGACTGTACACCCTGTGTAGTGCACTAGATTTAATACAGAGCCATTTTGAATTCAGCTCCCTACTCCTTATATAACTGCCCTACCTAGGGTATGATGTAATGAACTGTACACCCTGTGTAGTGCACTAGATTTAATACAGAGCCATTTTGAATTCAGCTCCCTACTCCTTATATAACTGCCCTACCTAGGGTACGATGTAATG
>CM040980.1:1918676-1939341 GCA_022985145.1 Pangasius djambal
GGAGCCATTTTGAATTTAGCCCCCTACTCCTTATATAACTGCCCTACCTAGGGTACTACGTAATACAAAGTAATGTATATGTAGTTTAATTCCCAATGGTTCTTCACTTCACACGTTGTTTACTGTTTCGTTTTTCGTTTTCCTGTAGCCACCTTCACTGTCCAATCACACTCCGCTTCCTGGAATGTCCCCCGGATCTCAGAGGAGATCCAGATTACGTAGACGAAGCCTCCTTGTTCTACGCAGATCCACTCGGCTGGCTCGGGACGTCGTACCCCAACGGCTCCACGCTTCCGTCACACGTGGTCTTGTTCCATCCACTCGAGAAGGTAACAGATTCACAATAAATTTGACAAAAAGGATATCTACTTAAAAATAAAAATTAAAAAAAGCGAATAAATGCAACGTTCCTGGTTAGCATAATCATACTCGTAGCAGTCGTCAGCTGGTAGCCATGTTAGCATTTTTGGACAAAGTATCCCACTGAATAGTTCCATGTTTAAGCTGGAAGAATGAGGAGAAATTTTGGAAAGTTTTAATATAAAATTGCTTAAACTTTCACAAACTTAACATCACAGTTAGAAATAGAAGATTTGATTTTCTTTCTTTGTAGCTAACTAACCAATACTAGTTAACACTAGCTAATAGAACAGTTAAATTTTGAACTAGACGCATTTATCATTTCTAAAATCACCAGCTATTTAATATTGAGCTAATTAGTTATTCAGATAACAAACGCTAGCTTATGCTAGGCATTAATATGCAGAGTAGTGACATTTTAAAGAGTTTACAATGACAATATTGTCCATTTTGAATACGTAAGGAATAAAACACTCCATGTGGTTCTGTTATAGGAAACTAATCAACAACAGGTGGGTGTGATGGAGCAAAGTCACTGTTAGAAACCTGAAGTTGTTTATTTTCCTATAACAACATCTCCTGAAGTGTTTTATTCCTCTTATACAACAGCGGTTTGCCATTTGTATTCACTAGAGAATGACACAATGTACGTTTCATCAGTTTATAGTTATAGGGAATGTTATAGAACGTCCACGAGACTAGCTGACACTGGAGACTCCTTCCATAAATGTTAAACATTTCTTTACAGAAATTTCGAAATTTACGAATTTCGCCAAATAACGTATTAGAACGAGTGCATCAGTATAAACGTGCGATTTGCAGCTGCACTACTGTCAGAGCTGCTGTTTTAGAAAATTAATCAACACCTTCTGACCAATCAGAACATGCTAAATCTCTTCAAGGTTTTTTTTTTTTTTTTTTTTTTGGTAGGAAATTTCCGCTTTTCTGGATGGAAACCGATTTGCGAAGAAAGCTGAAATATTCCACACACATTTTCCTGAAGGACGGGTAGGACCCAGGATTTGTATCTATGAGCAATAAATCAAATCCAACTCATGGAGCTTACAGAATGAATGCACTATTGCTTTTTTTTTTTTTTTTTTAAATGTAAAGTCTAAAAACTTGACATGAACGTGTGTGACATTTCTAATTAAATACTCGTTTTGTAAAACGTGTCACGGAAGCAGTTTTTTTAATCATCTCACACACAAAAAAAAAAACCTTTCAAATGACCAAGAAATTCAGTTTAAGTACATTTCTTTATTTCAGCTTTAAATTATCAAGGTGCATTTCAGAAGGAAGACAGTTTACGTCAAGCAAAATAACATTTTATTGTTTTTTTTTTTTCCATGAACAGCAAACAAAAAGAATTATATTTGGACAATTTTTTTAAAAAAAATTAACATTTCAACTGGAATGTAAGCTATCCAGCAAGACATAACGAAAGGAGAACTACACAACACGCTCAGGATGGAAACAGACATTTTGCTCCGTGTTGACGTTTAGCAGCAGGAGAGTTACTCGATGAACGCCGAGCTACACGCCGACAAAAAGTCATCCACAGTTCGGTGTACTTCAGCCGAAAGCTCAGTAGATCAGACTTAATTATTTGGTCCTACGCAGGATTAATTACAAATTTGCGCAATTAAATTAATCTATTTATTACAAATAAACTGTTATCTCTTACCAACACATAGTGCTTTAATTTAAATTAAGTGCATTCTCAAACGTTTTGTTTCATACATTACACTATGTATATAGTTTTCTTGCAACTGGAGCTAAATATCTATTAGCTAATTAACGTCTATGTTTGCCTACTGACTCCACTGAAACCTAGCCGCAGATTAGCGTACACACACACACACACACACACACACACACACACACACACACACACACACAGAGAGAGAGAACAAGAAAACGTTCAACATTTAGAGCATTTAGATTTGTGCAAAATATCACAACGTTTGAGGCGAGAAGGCAGAGGGTAGCGATGCGTTCGTTGGTCTTATAGTGCGTT
The DNA here is from genome assembly GCA_022985145.1 of Pangasius djambal. NCBI lineage: Eukaryota > Metazoa > Chordata > Actinopteri > Siluriformes > Pangasiidae > Pangasius > Pangasius djambal. The sequence goes on from CM040980.1 coordinate 1,921,057, forward strand.
CATGTCACGTCAGAATTTTATCAAGAGAAACTGTGACGTTACGTCAGAAACAAAACGGCCGAAAGAGTTTCGTGGTTTACTCTCGATTTAACTCCGCAACACACACGTGTGAGGTGTTGTTTTCTATTCTTTTCTAACACTATATCATTTGTGGTTTCCATGTACGTTATCGTAATTGTGACATGAGCTGAACGCACCATTAAACATTCCAAACATTTTTTGCAATAACAGCCACTTTTATTTTCAACTCTAAGAGCTACAATAGAAACAACTAATATTGAAAATGTTTGCTAGTATTTCGGATCGAAGGGCATGGGCCCGAGCTCTATTTTAACTTCGGCAAAGTGTCTGCCGGAGCTGCGCCCCGACCGGGCCCACTTCCTGTCTCGAGGAGGCAGAGGACGCGATTGCTGGTGCTTTCGCTGCTGCTGCTGCTGTTGCTGTTGCTGTTGTTGGCACTCCCGCTCCAGTTTGACCTTTGACCCTGGGCCTTCAAAGGGTCGACTGCAAATTTACAAACAGCACAAGTTTTTTTTTTGTTTGTTTTTTTTTTTTTTTTAAAGAGGTTTTTTTTACCCTAATGCTTCGCACGCCGCTCACAGCAAGGAATTGTCAACATGCAGGAGCTACTGTGTCTCAGACCTAGTGGTTAAAAGGTAATAGAGAGGATTGCGGTGAGCTTAGCGGTCGCAGGAACACATGCAGTGCACAACGTACAAGCCCAGACCACAGCAACCCAACACTCTCCAACACACACTTGACAAACCCAAACGCCGTACCTGAATTTGTTCAGAAGTCTTTAGAAAGTTCCTTCCCATTCCCATTCTTTTTCTGAGCACTCGAAATGAAACCTGCCAACATTTGAGATCTTGAAAAATGTTGGGTCGGTGTGCTAAGGGCTTAGATGGAGATGCTTACAGCTGGAAAAAAAAAACAAAAACATAAGAACAAATAAGACATTCTTACCTTGGACCATTATGACTAGTCTGTTCTGAGTAAGTCTCTCCGAAGAAGTGCTTGTATATGTAATCATCCAGATCCTCAAAAACATCCTCATCCCTGTCTTGGTACTCGTCCATGTCCACCAGGTAGTCTTCTACTCCGCTGACAAAGTCCGTGAACAGCATCTGATCATGAATAAAGAGTCCGTTCTGGAAGAAACTGTTGATGAAGCTGTCGAGTTCCCTCCAGTGATGGAAATGACCCACTTCCTGCTGCAGGTAGCTGCGCAGAAGCTGGTGGAACTCGTCCGCTCTTATGGGCTCCATGGCCTTGTTGAAGAGGCTCATGGATTCTTGATAGGCGCAGTCAAAGACACCAGTGCATCCTTTAGGCACAGCTTTGCATCCCATAGTTCTTTGCTGCTTCTGGGCACCTGGTTTGTGGGTGTTGCGGTCTGCCTGGAAGGAGGAGTCCACTGTGGATTTGCGAGGATGTTGGTGCAGGGGCCGGTGGTGTTGCCAGTGTTCTTCCTCTGAATGTTTATTTTGTTGTTCTTTGAAACGCTCTTGCTGAAATTCTTGCTGCTCCATTTTTGCTTCCTTCCTCTCATTGAATCTTTTGTCCTGTGGTCTTCGGATTCTCTCAAATACATTTGATGTGGAGTCTTTCAAATGCCTAAACGTAGATTTGACAGAGTCTGAAAACTTCCTAAGGTTCTCCTTGACGGCTTCCTTGGCTTTCTTGATCTGCTCCTTGTGGTGGTGAACGAACTCTTTGGTTGAGTTCTTCACCGCATCAAACGTCTCCTTGACCTTCCCGAGCATGCCTTCTTTGGACTTCCTGGTCTTGGGTTGAGTGTCCCCTTTGGCTCTGTCTTCCTTTGATTCTACGTACAGTCGCTCCCACAGGTCGGAACGCTGCTGCTCAAAGCTCAGCTTCTTCTCCAGTTCCCGAAGTCGAGTCTGGAGTTCCTCAGTTTCAGTATCAACCTCTCCTTCTCCTTGCATCCCAGTATCTCGCTGGCTCAGCTCTTCCAGCTCCTCCCTCAGCTTATCTGTCACTTTCCTCTCCTTATCAAGCTCCTTCCGAAGCACCTGAGCCTCTGCCATCAGTGCCTCCTTCTGGCTGAGGTAGCTCCGGATCCTCTGCTTCTCCTCCACGAGATGGTCCTTCAGGCGCTGGTTTTCAGAGAGGATTGAGTCAGCGCCAGCTCCTTTCTCCTCGAGCTCGCGGATCTGAGACCGGAGACGCCGGAGCTCGTCCTGCAGGACCAAGAGAGATGCCTCCTCTCGTTCCAGAGTGCTCTTCAGCGCCCGGTTCTCTGAGGCAAGGTGCTTCTGACGAGAATCCATCTCACTCTTGGCCTGCTGAAGCTGTGCGAGTAAATCTTGCCTCTGAGCCTGTGTTTAATAAGTAAAATCAGGTCGAACCACTTAACCTGATGTATCTCCAAGTGTAATTAAACTCAATCACACTTCAATCAAACACATCAGTGGTGAAATTTGTTGGAGCAGCCTTTCAATTTCACTAATCCAAACTAATCCCTGAGTTTTGAGTACAATCAGGGCTGGTAAAAGGCATTTACCTGTAGTTCAGCCTCTCTGGCTCTGAGATGCTGATTCTCTTTGGTAATCTTATCCATAATGCCTGTCAGGGACATCACCATGTCTTGCTTCTCCTCTAGATCATCCTTCAGACTCTCAACCACATCCTGAATGCACACAGATATGCTTTAATTAAGAGTTGGTAAACTCTAACCAGATGATGTTAACCATTCAAATTGGATAAATATCAGAATTGAGAAATGGGTTGTGGTCAAATATAATTATCTTTAATGCCAAGTATTGATTTGAGATTAAGAAATACTCCTTATCAAACTCTTCAGCTATTTCAACCAGTTAACACCAAGGCCAGGAAGTTAATGCTACCCAAGTTCCAGAATAGTGCATCAAGGATGAAATTAGAGAGAGAAAGTTTGAGAAAGAAGCCACCGAAACTGTAACAAAGTTCACCAGAGATGGCATGCAGAAGAGACGCCAACGTTCCAGCACTTGTGCGTTTCAAACCGTGGTGAAACGATGTTCTTATAATGTTCACATGCTGAAGTCTTAGTCACTTTATGAAGAGGTTTTGATTTGTTTGTCTTTTGTTGCAGGCTAGTTATCTTTAGCAAGGACTTTCAATGCTATACGCACCAAACTGATTGGAGCGTACAGACACACACTTGTTTGAAATGTACAGTAATGCTGGTTAAGGATATGGTCACCTCCAGAATTATTGGCACCCTTGGTGTAGATGCATTATGGGGGGAAAAAAAAAAAATCTTTGTGCTTAATCTCATGCTGTAAATATAGAAAGAGTCCAACCTTTTAATTAATTAATTAAGTAATTTGCATTGATTTAGAGTAAACTCCTGTTCAGGTTCACGGTGGGTCCGGATCTGGATCCTGATCCTGGAAAGACTGGGCACAGGATGGGAATACACCCTGGATGGGACGCTAGTCCAGAGCAGGGCACCATTCACACAATTTCACACCTAGGAGTAATTTAGCGTAGCCAATCCACCTGCTGGCATGTTTTTAGGAGGTGGGAGGAAACCGGAGAACCCAGAGGAAGCCCACGCGGACTGAGGGAGAACGTCAAAACTCCGCCCGGACAGTAACCCCAGCTCAGGGAGGCACCAATACTAACATTTTTCATGTTTCACCAAGAGTACCAATAATTCTGGAGCTGACTGTACAGATATATGTGAACAGGAACCATTTCACAGTGACTTTTCTTTTCTTTTTTTTTTTTTTTTTTTTATATGTAAAGTGTTCAACTAGTACTGTTAGTGTTATCAAAGTGCTAGCATATTAGCACATCTCAGTGTTTTGGATTACAAGCATGATAAAGCACGAACTCCTTTAAATAATCTTGCGAGAATGAAAACAGTGCAGCGGTTCTCAGCTCCAGTCGTGAGGAACCACTCCTCTCTACACTTCTCAACTCATCGAGTGAGGAATCAGGACCGATGGAGAGATGAAGACGTACAGATCAGCAGGAGTAGGAGACTCGGAGTGAGTAGCAGAATAACGAGAAACGTCTTTCACACCTTGCTGATGTCGCTCAGCTCGTTCACTCGGGTCTTCTCCACCAGCCGCTGTCTCTCCTGGATCTGCACCGTGCCTGACAAACAGCACCGGGGACCAAGCAAACAAACAAAATAAAAATAAAAAACGCTATTAACCCTGTATAAAACATTCACACTTAGTAATAATAATAATAATGATGCTTTATAATCTAAAAAAAATTAAATAAATATAATTAATTATTACTATTATAAAAAAAAAACACTAAAAATATGGTTAAAATTAATATCATAAATCATTATATACAGTGTATTACTAATAAAGCTCCTTTCATACATTTAAAAGTGCAGAAAAACAAATAATGAAACAAAGATTCAAAAATAAAACAGTCAAATAAGCAAGTAACAAAAATGCAATAAATAATAAAAGGGGGAAATGATCTAGTTATATATAGTCAAGTCGAGTTTGGCTTAAAAAAATGTACCTGGATTGCTTTTTTAAATAATAACGGAATAACAAAACAGATAAATTACTTAAATCAGCATTAACATTAATTTATACGTCTTTATGATTTCTACGCTGTTGTAAGAAGTAAAACTCTGACATCATCAACGCTAGATATCTGACAGCGATATACTGTATTATGATTTTTAAAATTATACTTAATGTATGATATAAAATTGAGAGATTGATCAAAATGTATTATCTGCAAAAGAAAACCACAGCATGATGTCACATCCTTGACACTGATAAACTGCTGTATTCCTGTAACACATTAAGAAATATCATCCGTCTGCTTTTTAATAAAAAATAAATAAAATAAAAGGTCACATGACCAGATGCAGCTCATCTGGAATTGCCCCAGCGTGTTAGCAGAGTATTCTGGAGACACATGACTTCTGTAGAAGGGCAATGAGATTTAATAATAATTATAAAAAGAACTGATGATGATGATGATGATGATGATGATGAAGAAGAACGCTAAGCCCCGTCCTCACCGTAGAAGTGCCCGAAGCCCATGCTGATGGCTATGACGAGGGCGAGGAGGATGCACTTGTTCAGGGTTCCGCTGTTCTGTCTCTGACGTTGGATGCGAGCTTCTCTCTGCTCCTCAGCCTCCACCACCTCCTCCACCACCTCCTCCTCCTCCTCCTCCTCCTCGTGTCCATCATGTCCATCCTACACACACACACACACACACACACACACACACACACACACACACACACACACACACACTTGTAACGGCCAGCATCATCCTGCATCCTGGTTTCTTCTAATGTACTGACAGTGTAGACGTATCAAATGTAAAAAAAAACAATGAAGAACTGTGGATTTAAACACGAGCTGAAGTGCTTCAGTGCATGATTCACTCGATACTGCTGAACACACACGAGTCTAAAGGCTTCAGCTGACTTGGTTTATAATTCTTTTTTTTTTTTTCATCATTTTTCAAAAGAAAGTGACACCCGTGCTGCCTGCTTCTGTTTATTTTCCCTACCGTGAAAAACTGTTTTTGGCTCGGAGAATTTTTTTTTTTTTTTTTTTTTTTTTTGTAAATTATGGTTTGGTTCGTGTGACGCTGCCTCCTGGTGTTCGCGCTCATGTTATGTGTTAAGTATAAATCAGCCGTAAATATTAGGCTACAGAATTTACCCAGTCTGCTAATATTCCCAAAACATCCATAAAGACGTTATAAATGCTCAGAAGCATCGTTATAGTGTTTCCAAAACTCTGGAGTCTTTACTGCAGAGTTTACTGTTAAGGGGTATTTGTTTTAGTCATGAGGTCATGTGACTCTGCAGCACTGGGACTGAGGAAATATACAGCGCTGCGTGTTTCACCTCCTCTTTCTCCGTCGGCTCCTCCGGCTCAGAGCCAGCCGTGTTCCTCCTCAGCCTGCGCCTCCGAACCCCCCCCGGGCTGGCCTTCGTCTCGGCATCCTCGTCCTCAGTGCTGGTGCTGCTGGAGCCTCTGCGTGTGGCGCAGTCCGCTGGGAAAACTGGAAACGTCACAGCAGTGAAAACGCATTAGCTGAAGAATGACAAAACACACACACACACACACACACACACACACACACACACAGCAATCACATCATTACTATAAACACGACCCATTCCAGCACGCAGGGCCGAACAACAGGCTGTTTGTGTTACAGAGATGAGCAAATCCAGAACAGGGAAAAACATTCCGGGGCTTACGTCATGTTTAAAAGTAAAACACAATCAAAACTTAATAAAAAAACGAATAAATGTTCGCTGAGGGGCCTGTAGAGCTAAAAACATCCTTGTAAAACTCCAAAGCTAAACAAACCTACACCAAGTGCAAATAAATGACCCGAACACACAGGACATGGAGCCGGCGCTCAATAAAGGAGTCGATTATTATATCAATAACTCATTTAAAATATTTTGAGAGTCGCACAGAGTGTTTATTTGCTCGTCAGTGCAACTTTCCAGAAGACTACAGCTCTAAAACAAAACCCTGCAAACCAAAACACACGGCGTGTTTGAGTCACTTCCCGCAGTCGAGTCGATTCAGAGTCGAGGCGCTTCGTTCACTCGGATGCTCTGGAACCCGAGTGTGATCGCTGTGTGACTGTACAGACGTCCTGCTCGTCACACTTTTTGTAGAGATGTGATCTCCAAAAGACTAATGAAAAAAAATGCTAATGCAACGAGACAAACCAGAGAACAAGTGTACAAAAATCTTTATAATGAACAGTGACACACTTTATATTTGATTAAAAAAGGTCCAATCACATCCCAACCATTTATATCCAAACCAGCTCATATTATTCATCCATCGTGTGTTTTTGAGAAACCCACAGCTGCACTGTTTCATCACACGACAGATCGCGACTGGCATTAGGAGGCACATGGACAAAACTGTTATACTTAGGTGCTTTGGCAAAAAAGATTATTTCACCAGTGTCTTATCTATACTAGAGGTATAATGCAGTCCCTCATAAATTCCAGTAAAATCCAATAAATCACAAATAAATTCCAGTAAAAGCCAATAAATCCATATTAATTTCTGGTAAAAGTCAATAAATCCCTCATACATTTCAGTAAAAATTCAATAAATTCCAGTAAAATCCAATAAATCCCAAATCCATTCCAGTGAAAGACACTAAATCCATATTAATTTCCAGTAAAACCCAATAAATCCTCATAAATTCCAGTAAATTCCAATTAATCCCTCATAAATTTCAGTAAATTCCAATTAATCCCTCATAAATTCCAGTAAATTCCAATTAATCCCTCATAAATTTCAGTAAGATCCAGTAAATCCCTCAGACATTTCAAGAAAATCCAATTAATCCATATTAAATTCCAGTAAAATCCAATAAATCCCTCAGAAATTTCAATAAAATCCAATTAATCCCTCAGAAATTTCAATAAAATCCAGAAAACTCCAGTCTGTATATAGTGCATATTAAAATATTATGCATTGTATACAGACAGTATATGGAATTTTCTGGATTTTGGTGGAATTTATGAGGGATTTATTGGATTTTATTGAAATGTCTGAGGGATTTATTGGATTTTACTGAAATTTAATTTTACTAGAACTGGATCACATCTGGTTTTTCAAGAAACATCGTCAGGTGTGGTCCAGTTTCCCGGCGTGCTACAGCAGGAGTGTGGAGAGAGAAACTCTCTGATAAACTCGCTAATTCCTTCTCACACACTCAAACCACTGTATGTTAAGAGCCACAACACAGCAAGGTCATCAGCCTTCCTGTGGCATTTCCCACACACACACACACACACACACACACACACACACACACACACACAGATAGTGTTTTCCAGCATGCTGTAAGTGCACTAAGGCCATTGGCTGAAAGTTTCATTACACTGATGTGGCAGAACCTGTTTATTCCACATCGACACACACACACACACACACACACACACACACACACTCTCTATCTCTGGAGGTTTCATCAGCTGTTGTGATGTCGCAGGATGTTATGCCACGTTGCTCAAGATCCAAGCACACACCCACCCTCTCACTCACTCACACACACACACACACACACACACACACACACACACACAGCACCTGAGAGACAGGGGATGGTGTGCAGCTGCTGTGTAAAGCATCTGACGCTCCTACAAATCTCCCGTGTGCTCCTCAGCCAGTCTGCTGCCGTCACACGGAGAACCATCACTGCGGCTTTATTTCCGTTCTTATAATAATACACAATCGCACGCATCAAGAAGGGGAAAAGGCTCCAAATATTTATATGGAAATCACCACATGTACCACTTTGTTTTCCATTTTGGGAATATCAGGACACGTTTTCGGATTCTGAGCCTTAACAAAGGTTTTGTCCAATCTAAGTCTGAACAAACTCTGTAAGATAATCGTTCTAAAACAGACATCGAACCTTCTTTTCATCATTACTGCACTCTCACTGACGAGAAAACTACGACGGAAAATGTTCAGCGAATGCTGTTAAATGCTGTAAATGTAAACGTAAAAATAAAAAAACAAGACGGAAATGTCTGCACAAGCTTCCGCTCATCTTCGCGCACTTGGTTTGAGAAGTAATTAGCGGCTCGATCTCCTCAGACCTGCGTGTTTATGCTAACATTAAAGTTTCAAAGACCTGTTCGACTACAGTGATGTTATTTTGTGATTAAACTTTTTTAGTGTCTGTCTTGTTATTCTAATATGACACTAGCTAGCTAGCTGGGTGAACTAGCATAGATAAAGACTGAAATATAATGACTTTTATTAAGCGTGTGCAGCGTAATAAATATGCTAAATAGAGGAACGTTGTTAAATGTGCACACTTGCTTATGGCGGAGCTGCTGCTTGTCGTAGCCGTGTGACTGTTTCAGGCTCTGAAGAGCTTTTATTTCGCCGACAACGAACACCAAAGAGGTAGAAGAAAGTTTTTAGTCAGTTGAGACGGTGAGTTCGATGCCACAGCCTTCTGTACCTCGGAGCCAAGAGAGCAAGATCGGCTGCGCTGTCTGGGTGGGAGGGGCATACTCTCTCTCACCTGTCAATCACAGGGATACTAGCCAATCGTGGGCAACTGTAAGCTCGCGTATGTGGAAGAGGGCAGATTGCACGTCCGTCCAATGATGGGTGGGAATCGGCAGGTGACCAAAGTGAGGATTTATCGATAGCTCTAGTGAACAATAGGACAAAGATGAGATATAACCATCTGATAAAGATGCTCCAGATCTCTTTTACCGTGCTGACTGAACAATTCTGACGTAGCTTGACAATACCAGGCACATGTTTTCTCCTTCAATATCAATAATTTGCAGAAAAAGAGATCTGCTTTGGTGGGACCGCTAACCATTTCCATCTAGATTGCTGACAGCACTTCTCTGGGTTCAAAAGGGTTCAAGGTTTGGTGTATAGGTGTGTGTGTGTGTGTATGTGTGTGTGTGTGTGTGTGTGTGTGAGACTCACTTGTCTCTGCAGCACTGAACGTGTACTGGCTGCTTGACGACGTCCCCAGGTAGAGCTCCTCATTCCCCGTTTCCCCGTCCTCCCTAGCGACAGGCTCCTCCCACACCCCGAGCTCTGCCTCCCTGGAGTCTCCAAGGGTGACGATGTCGGAGTGATCGCTGGAGGAGCAGAGATGCACGTGGTCCTCTTGACCCGCCTCCTTTCCTGCCTACACACACACACACACACACACACACACACACACACACACACACACACACACAGATGTGTGTGGGACACTGTTCTCAGCACTGTGAGAGTTGATTTCAGATTTGAATAATAAGGTTATAAATAGCTTGTTTTGATTTGTAGCTTTTTTCTGCTGTTGATTTAACTTGGAGACATGGACACGCGCGTCAGCGAAGCCTAGTTTCCGTAAAACTGCTAGAATACTGCAACGAGTGATTCAGGAAGAGCTCTTTCCCGACGTGCAGCAGGAATTCAGGGCGTTTCTTTCCCGTTAAGGTGCAAATATACTTCACTTTAACCACACGTTTGAGTGTGCAAGCAGCTGCTACACGAGCAGCACTGTTCACATACTCGCTTGCGTATCTTACGTACATCGGGAGGATTAAAAGCCGCGTCGACTAGACGCTAGGCTAGACATCCTGGCCGTCTGGTTTCTAAGTCGAACTGTAACGTTTAACATTTCATGCACAGACTTTCATAACAACAAATCTGCTGTTGTTGTGACTGTTGTCATGATCTGTGTCTCAAGATGAAGAGGTTTTGAAAATTCAAACGCTAAGTGTAATAGTACTCAGTAACTAGGATAGTACCCAAGTATGCGATTAGAGACGCGGCGTATGTTTGTTTAGTCAGTTAGTGTGTTTTAAAGCATTTAACTAGCTAACTAGCTGACCACATGTTACTGTTTTACGTTAGCTACCACTTTTTAGCCTCAGCAATTATGTTTCCAGGCCACTAAATCATGGTTAGGGTGAGCTAATGAATGTATTTGTCCACCCCTGTGTAAATAACCATGGGGCAGTCGTGGCCTAATGGTTAGAGAGTTGGACTTGTAACCCGAAGGTGAACCTGAAGGTCAGAATTTTTTTTAAAAAATTTGGTTCTGGTCTAGAACAACTGATGCTTTATGAATCAGACCGTACCTGTTGTCCAGGCTCGGCTTCCAGCACCGTCTCGTCCTCTTTAATCGTAACGTCCAAAGAGGATTGTTCCACCGCCTCTGCATCCTCGGCTGCAAACACGTTTAGGTCGAGTCGATCAAGTTTGTCAAGATGCTACTGATTACATCAACGTAAAAAAGAATGCAAACGCTTCACTGTTTCTGAGGCATTTCTGATTGCTCAAGATTTCATTGTTTTACAGAAAGCTGGTGACACACTTTACAACGATGGGAGTACAACATCTGGAGCGCTACCTCCTACAGAAACGGGCTGCTCCCCAGGTGCAGAAGCTCCAGCTACTTCCTCTGGCTCATAATCCGCCCCGATGTCGGGTCCCAGAGTCTCGATGTCCGAGCCCTACAGAAAACAGCACACGCGCATTTCAATAAGCCAATCAGATTAAACGATTGCAATCTTTAGCAAATCACTGTGGTATAAGAGGAATAAAACACTTTGGGGTTTAGTGTTACAGGAAAATGATCACCTTCAGGGTGGCAACAGTAACTCCACGTTGTTGATTATTTTCCTGTAACAGCACTTGATGCAGTGTTTTATTCTTTACAAATGCTGATGTAGAGAAAGTGCTTTCACATGCATGAGAATGAGAACGAATCAGATTAGAATTTATGTTTTATTATTATCAGTATCGAAGACTCACCTCGTTGCTGATGACAGTCCATCCGCATGAGGACTCGGTGTCACTCGAGCTTTCTGACATGTCGCCGAGTGAAAAACAAGCCTCGGAGCTACGGAGAAAGAGAAAACACAAAGCAGCGTCTCAGCAATATTTGTGAGCGCATTTGCTTATGAAAATGAGTCCGTTCGCATCTGTGCGAAATAAAAGCCGTGTTTATGGCACGTGCTCCGTGCGCTCAGATGATAATGTCATGCCAAAACGGCCCAGGCTGGTAAATGATTACACAGAAATAAAGGCAGGAGGGGATTCCAGAGAAAGCAGGACGGAAGAAAACAATCACAGGTGCAGCTGCAAAGCGTTTTGTTAGAGGTGCAGCTCAGGAGATCGAGTGTAAATTTCAACCTCTAAGCACATCCAGTTCTTCAGAGTTGTAGTTTCTGACACAATCAGACTTCCTGTCATCTATAAACGTGAACAAAACTTTCTGGTGCAATTACGCCACTACAACTTTGAGAGGCGGGGCCAAAGGGGCGGAGTCATCTGAACCTCACGTGACTCTTGGGCTGGGACCGGCCCTGAAAAGGTTCTAATCCGGCCCGCCAAATGAATTTATAATCCGTTTTGTAGAACACCTGTGTAACTGAATTCAAATTTTTGGATAAAGCGCTAACTTATTCCACTAGGGGGCGGAACAGAGCGAGAAACGCAGCTACTGACAAAATGTGCTCATGATGTAATTCTTCGTTAAGAATTTGGCGCTGTAACCGTGTCTCATTCCAGAAGAATCCACTCAGAGGTTTCACCACAATGGGCGTGAATACTTTTATTACTATTAATACGTTTAATGCTATTTTTACAATTTTTTCATTCTAAATAATTTCACACACTATACAGATTTTCCCCAACGTCCATGAGTAATGAGCTGTATTGTGCAATAGGTTTTTTTTCTTACAGAATTTCAGACAGTTCATCTGTTTTGTCGGTGATATACGGTACGTTAAATCCGGATGTTTTGTTGAAATGTTATCAGTCACTAAGCTGTTTTGTTTTATTTTTTTTGGTCCAGCCCAATCAACATCAACATTAGTTCAACACCTCTAATGAACAGAGAGTGAAATGTTACAGCAGCGGAAATAAAAAAAAGTACTTACTGTAGGTTGGTAATGACTCCGCCCCCTCTCTAGGCCCCGCCTCCAAAAGTGTAATTGTACCAGGAAGTGATGTGGATGATACTATAGCTAAATACACACTATCACTACTATTTTACAACGTAAACAAATGCTTAACCAAAAAAGTAATCACATCATGTTTAAAGTGAGCGTTTAAAGATTTGCCCATGTGTTTTTAATGGAAAAGGTGAATGCATTTCTTTCCAGAAAATAAGGCCTACAAGGCTGTTACAGGTCAACTGCGTCATTATCAGAGCGCACTGTAGTGTGATTTAACCCAGCAGGATGCAGTAAGCCAGCTCAGCTCTGATCGCCCTGTGCCGTTTCTTTTTACTGATGAGTCACAGCTGCACTTGTGTGAACCGAACGACACGAACGCTGACGACTTCACAGCAATGAACCTAAACGTGACATCTGTAGTGACATCACGCATTAAACCAGAGCACTACTGGATCCTGGATTCTGATTGGTCAGAATCTGAAGCTGTGCTGATTAGTTTTCTATAACAGCAGCTCTGACAGTAGTGCAGCTGCACATCACAGGTTTATATAAATACATCATCGTTTCCATAGCGACAGCTCATGTTATACGGCGGACGCTCCGCATAATCACTTGATGTGGTGACGTTTTCTGTAAGGAGAAATGTGTTTATTGAACGTTTATGGAAGGAGTCTCCAGTGTCAGCGCTTTGTAACAGTCAGACGTAAAGCTGTATTTTCAGGACCGACGAGTTTGCACTTCTTTGCGGTTTCTTGGTAACTATCATATCATAATTTTACTGAATTACCCGCTTTATATTCCTGTCAAGTCGATTTGCCCCTTTTTTCCTAAATCACTGCTCAGTCCAAAATGGCTTCCTCCTCCCTATACAGCGCCTTTTATATGAGTAAATAATGAATTTTATACTCTTTATAGTCCACTTCATATTAAACACGGAGTCAGGATTGCAAATTTGCAGGACTCATGAAATCCGACCATAAACTAAAGCACATGCAGTGAAGCTACATTCCTATATAATACACCTGCTATTACACAGACAGCGAAAGTATCGCGATACTTCACTGTATCGCTGTATAAACCAGACTAAATATCGCGATAACACACTCATTAACAGCACCCGCCAAAAATAGCTAGCTCTTAACTTTTCCTTTGATACCAGAGTTTGCTTATAAACTTAAAACAAACCATTACATAACATTATTTAAGCAAACAGAAAGATTAAACATTTACATTTATTATATTAATGATTAATGCGTTGCTATAGTAACCAAACTCAAGACGAGAATGTATTTTTTTTTTCTAAAAACACAATTTTGTGCTGAATATTTGCATCTTAAATGTATTGTTATGACAAGTTTACATTAAATCATGGCATGTCAGTTCACTGCAAGCACAAATTAAAATATTTAAGTGTTGCCATCTGCGAGATCTGTAACTGCGCCATCGACCGTCATCAATCAGCGACAATTCTCAGCTGTAAATGAGCTAAAAGACCGAGTGAAGGCCTGCTAAAGACACACACAGCTAATCCTGTAATCATCCAGCCTCAGGAAACTGCAGGCTGCAGACTACAAGAGCTGCAGATCAGCTGTTTTCCCACAAACACCGCAAAGCCTTTCAGTAAAAGTGAATCAGCGCACAAACGCGTTCATTTCTACAAGCACGTGATCATAAAATGTCCAAACATGCTGTTGGTGTTACCTCTAAAAGATAGATATTATCTTTATCCACAGCAGGAAGGAAAGAAAATGTCCTCGGTGCAAAGTGACTCTCTCTCTCTGTCTCTCTCTTCGATGTTACACGCCTCAAAACATCAACACTGCCTTTGAGAGTCCGACCAACAACAATAACGATACGACTCTCTATGCATCATGGGAGATGTAGTTTTTTTTTTTAAACTGAGCTGCAAGACATCAAGCGCGCTCCGTGGCTGAATTTACTACAACTCCCAGAATGCAACAGAAGTGACGCGACTAGGAAGTGTAGTTCGTGTTGGATTGTCATTTGTGAATTTTAATGTATTTCTCTCAGAATGTGTGTTATTTCATCAAGTTGTTTTTTACAACTTAAGAATATTAAGAATAATCAAATTATAATCAAATCTCCACTTCCCAGAAGTATAAACAATTTTGTTTTTATTTTTATTTTGGTTTTTATTTTATTTATTAGATATTAGATTATCGAGTATGGAAAACCTTTACGTGTGAAAATATAAAACCCTGCAACGATAATACTATTCTTTTTATATGTAAAAAATAAAAATATATATTTATATGACAATTAGATATTACACTATCGCACCCAATCATAAACAGACTTCCGGAAAACGTCGTTGTTACCATAGTAACGTCTTGTGCCTCAGCCAAAGCCCTTACAGCAGCGCTGTTTATTATTTTTGTTTTTGTTTTTACTTTTTTTCTTTCTTTCTTTCTTTCTTTCTTGTTTTTCACAACTGCTAAAAAATAAAAATAGATAATTTTATATAAAGGACCACCCTTGTTAAGGAGCGTAACTACAACAACAAAAGAAAGAATTGCTGTTGCCAAGGCAACGCACCTACAACACAGGCCCTCGTGTCAGCAGTGTATCAGCTGTCCATGAAGGTGGGTTGGAGACTTTTATAGACTTTATATATTTTTGATTTGTTATAGATTTCCTCATTGCACCTCATGCTTTTTCTCTTCAGGATTTAACGGCTCTTGGATGTGATTTTCAGGATAAAATGTCCCACACGGAGGAACACCAGCAGGATCACTACGCTCCATGTCTGAACCCTGGGAACCCTGTGTTCTCCTGCATGCTGGAGCCATTAGCCTCCTCAGGGCCCAAACCCATGACTCAGCGTCTTCTGTTCAGGACCACGTCCAGCGAGTACGGATCTCGGTCCCCGACCTTCGAGTCGTCCCCGTGTGTGTATCACCCGCTGTCTAAGGCTTTCTCCAAGCACATGGGTGTGTGTGGGATGTCCCGGGACACCTCGTTCAACACCAGCCTGGACCGCAGCAGGGTGTGCGACTGCGTCAACTTACACAACACCATCTGAGATACCATCAATACCTCATCAATACCTCATCAATACCCAATCCTGCTCTGTGTGAGTGACATGATGACTTGAGGACCAGTCCTGCTCTACAACTGCCTTTATATACACTTTCTAGGTGTCCGTCTTGCATCTTTTTTGTCTGTTGGCTGTACAAAAAAATCTTGTAATAAAAATGAAATGCATTTAAAGAAGAAATGTGGCTTTCTGAGTAAAATTTGAGTAAAATATTCTCTTCTAAAGCTCAGTTAGTGTTAGCTCAATGTAATATCTAGCAATAGCTCGACAGTGAAACTATTAGATTTGAGCAATGTGTTATATCATCACTGGCATAATAAAAATCATTTGACTGTTATTTGTAACAGTTTGCTATCACACACACACACACACACACACACACACACACTAAAAGACTGATAGATTGCTGAATTCGTGTCTTTTTCAAGTGTGTAGCCTTCAGCTGTGTTCATGTCGTGTTTCCTCCGAATAGCAAACAGAAAAGTTTTATTCCTTTCATTCAAACTTAAAATTTAATTTTTAACTTAAAAATGACAAATTGAACTCAAACCTTAAAATTAAAAATTTATATCCTGAGTTTAGTTATTTCTGTAAAGCTGCTTTGTGACATTCGTTAAAAGCGTCATACAATTAAAATTGAATTGAAACTAAAAATCACTAAAGTTTGGTTTTATAACTTTTGTGTGATTCGTATTGTGATTGGACAATTCGTATTTTGTCTATTTATTTTTTAGTTTCTCTTCTGAACTCCTGTTTGGAAAACAAAACAAAACATGACAGCGTAAATAATCCACATCGTTCGCGTTCAGTATTTCTCTTACGCCTTCTCAGCCACTGCTAATGACGTCTTACGGATGCGTGCGAACACTTTCAGCTCAAAAGGAGATCGGATCTAGGGGGTGTGTCAGTATGTGTGATCACATGACATGACTGTCACTGATAGGCTGCAAGAATCTACAGTCTGGTCTAGAAAGAAATCAGCCCCAGCCTCGTGTCTCACTTCTTCTCATCATCGTGTGTGTGTGTTTTTTTTACCCCTGTTGGTGGTGCTGTTGCGCTCATTTCCACAAAAGTCCAAAATATTTGACTTTAAGACATTTGTTAAGAGCAAATAATCTGATGTGGATTCAAAAGATAAAACTTATAGTGATATATTTTCTATTTGAAAGACAGGGAATGCTAGCTTATCCTTGCTAGCATCCTGTGTGATATATATATATATATACACATGATATAAGCTGTAATGAAGCGAGTTGGGTTTTACTGGGGGTTGTGATGTAGTTTGAAATGCTTCCTTTCTAAAGAGCTGGATCATTTGCATCCACGAATTGCCCTCTGTTTAAAATAAAGACTGTGGGAGATCTGAAAGAAAGCCATTTCAGGACTGCTTTAAACTGTGGCACATAATCACAGACTCGGCTGAAACGATTCCTATAAATAAAAAGGGTGTATATCATTACACATGACCTTAAGACACAAAAGACACACAAACTACACTGTAGTGTTGTTAAAAAAAAATAATAATTATAAGCAATAAATCGATTCAGCTTTAAATCAAGAACACTGCTGGTGTTATAAAAGACAAAGCAAGCTATCAGCACTCATGTTTAGGGCTCAGGGAGCATCAGAGCAGACGCGTTTCTCTATTCCCTCGCGGACACTGTCGGTCGTTCTGAGCTCGGTCCGGTGCCTTGAACGATCTGCCGGATCTTCTCGGTGTCTGCGTGCAGAGCCTGGTGGTGGGGATCGATCCTGAGAGCAGCCTGGTAGTCCTGAAGCCCTGCGGATTAAACGGGAAAACAGTCAGGCTGCTGTGATTGTGGTTTCGATCTGTTGCTAACGAGCATGCTCGCTTTTCACAGTATTAAAGAGCAATGTGGAATAAAGAGGGTTCACAACTTTCAGGCTTTCATCAGTAACATTAACACGCTCCTGATTTTTTAAAAGTCAGATATTTCATTTTCTTGCATTTTTACTTAGCAGCCCGTGGCTCTAGGAGTAATTAAGCAAACGTAGCTTTTCACAGTACAGCAGCCTGGATATAACACGCAGAGTTAATGTCTCTACATGCATTGTGCATCTAAATCTGCTGCCAATCCGAGACACCTGCAGTATACCCGTCATGGCAGGAGGCGTGGCCTCAGCGTCTCTCATAGTGAAGGAGGCGTGGCCTTTGTGTCTATTTGTCCTAGTGAAGGAGGCGTGGCCTTTGTGTCTGTAATTGTGAAAGAGGCGTGGCCTCAGCGTCTCTCATAGTAAAGGAGGCGTGGCCTCAGTGTCTCTCATAGTGAAGGAGGCGTGGCCTTTGTATCTGTTTGTCCTAGTGAAGGAGGCGTGGCCTTTGTATCTGTCATAGTGAAGGAGGTGTGGCCTTTGTGTCTGTAATTGTGAAGGAGGCGTGGCCTCAGCGTCTCTCATAGTAAAGGAGGCGTGGCCTCAGTGTCTCTCATAGTGAAGGAGGCGTGGCCTTTGTATCTGTCATAGTGAAGGAGGCATGGCCTCTGTGTCTGTTTCTCCTAGTAAAGGAGGCGTGGCCTTTGTGTCTGTCATCGTGAAGGAGGCGTGGCCTTTGTGTCTGTCATCGTGAAGGAGGCATGGCCTTTGTGTCTGTTTCTCCTAGTGAAGGAGGCGTGGCCTTTGTATCTGTCATAGTGAAGGAGGCATGGCCTCTGTGTCTGTTTCTCCTAGTAAAGGAGGCGTGGCCTTTGTGTCTGTCATGTTCAAGGAGGTGTGGCCTTTGTGTCTGTCATCGTGAAGGAGGCGTGGCCTTTGTGTCTGTCATCGTGAAGGAGGC
>CM040980.1:1953935-1964011 GCA_022985145.1 Pangasius djambal
TCTCTCTCTCTCTCTCTCTCTGCTACATTAATCATAATTACATTATGGCACACTGGAGGAAACATCTGGCAAAAGAGGAACGACGCAGCAGAGCCAAGTGCGTGCAGAGCAGAAACGTTCGCTGAGACACGGCGACACGGCGTCCGGGAAAAACGATCATCGCTACATTCAGCGCCGCAAAACACTTCATCCTTCATTTGCTCCTCTGACGTGACGATTGAACGGTTTCCAAGGAGAGCACACGTGATGTGACGTGACGTGACGTGTTATCAGTGAGCGGGTTTTCTTCCCCCCCTCTCTCCCTCAGGCGATTAGGGAATTTAATAAATACGATAATCTAATAAAGTAATAAAGCGATTACACTATCATGGAGAACGTGTGTGGGTTTTGTTTTGAAAAATCTGCACTTAAAATCCAAACATGTACGACGACATGATTAAAAAAAAAAAAAGTGACTGGAAAAGTAGAAAAGTCAGGAAGTGGGGAAGAAAAAAATTATTATTATTATTTTTAAATAAATTTTCAGAATTTCCAACCAACACAGGCGGACAGTATTGCAACAATTTATCGCGATATTGGTATCGATATCGGTATCATTATCGTCATATCATCTCTCCGTCCTCAACTGGAAACATAATCGCACCGTTGAAACTGTTTAAAGCGTTAAAAATACTGACGTCCGGTTCAACGTGAACGCGTTCAGCACTCTAAGTATCGCAGATGATTTGCCAGTTCGAATCCCGACGATGCCACAGCCGTCCGATTGGCTGTGCTCTCTGGGTGGGCGGGGCATACTCTCTCTCTCTCTCTCTCTCTCTCTCTCTCTCTGTCTCTCTCCTGTCAATCACAGCGATACACCGTAGCCGCCTGTGAGCTCAAGTATGAGGAAGAGGGCAGATAGCTCCGCCCTGTCGTGTGATACAGGAGAGCTGGCTCGGGGGCGAGAATTGTTCAGGAAGACCTCCGATGACACGGCTGTAGTGCAACGCAAACCCCAACGTCAGTATTTAGGGCCGGGCGATATGACAAAAAATATCATCATGATATGATTAGGATACTTGACTATGTTTCTACGATACACACTATGCATCATGATATAAACTGCACAGCAGTTTTGCATTTTTTTTTTATTATTTGTGAAAAACAGAATTTAATGATATTTTGAAATTATTGTGTCACATCACCCAGGCTTACTCTCCGTTTTAACATTTCAAACGTGCGGCGGCTGTAAGATAAAGGGGGCGGGGCTCAAACATACAAATAACTTAGAACCGAGCGATGAGAAACGAGTTAAGATTGTTCTAATTGAATGTCTCGCTTTATGTACCGACTAAGTTTAGGTTCCTTCAGCGATAAATAGGAATTGTGGCTGCGTCAGGATACAGATTTAACAAAATCAGGCGATTTATAAAGTTACAATTTTGCAATTTTTCATGGCACATTATTTTCCAAATCTGAAGCAAACCCAGAGAAAACAGAAAAGATCTGCAGGTTAAAATGCTGAACACACACACACACACACACACACACACACAGTTCAGGTTTGTCCCTTGCTGTTTGCCGTAGCCGAGCCGGACGCCTCCCTCGTTTTGAGCAGCTGCACTCCTTCTTTCTCGTCCATGCAGGCGTCGCAGCCCCACACGGCGGCCGTCTCGGCCGTCAGCAGGTTGTAGGCCGTCTCCGTCATTCCCGTACACACGCGGTGGAACCACTTCTGACACGAGGCCTCGCACAAGATGGCCTCCTGATCATCGTTCACTTCACCCAGGCAGATCCCGCACGGGTACATGGGCTCTGAGGGGGCGGAGCCACTCAAGCGATTTCTCTTGCGATTGGCCGAGCCGGTTTTGTTGTTCGCGGGCCGCCGGTTTTTCTCGGCGCTGTTCTCCGTGACAGGTTGAGGAGACTTCTTTAGCGGTTCGGTGTTGGGGTGGAGGACACCGTTGATCTTCTCCACACCTCCTTCTACATTAGATCTGTTTTTGCCTTTAAGCTCCGCCTGACTCTCTTGAGCTCCGCCCTCTTCCAAGATCTGGTTCGGTTTCCGTGGAGGCGTAGCGTTCTTATTTCCGCTCTCGGCCGGTTCCTGTTTGGGCGTCGTGGGCTGGGCGAAGTTCGGTCCAGGGCTCATATCCGGGCCGGATTTCACCGCAGCCGCAGGACGACTCCCACCCATAGTCGCCTCTGGGCTGAACATCGGATCAGGGCCGTGGTTCTGGTTCATGCTGGAAAGAGAAAGCTGGCTGATGTTCTCTCCGGGACCCGGTCTGAAGTGCTGGTGCAGGCCGCCGTTGTTATTAAACAAGGGCTGATTAGAGAAGGCCGGGTTCTCCGGATGCACGTAGCTGAACCCAGGCGCTCGGTTAAAGCCCATCGGGCCCATCGGGTTCTGGGCGAACGGGTGTGGCTGGTTCCGGATCTGAAACGGGGACCCAAAAGGAGCGGGCATCCTGTTCTGGATGTGCGGTACCATCCGGGGCGGCCCATAACTACTGAACCCTGGGTAGTGAGACGGGCCGAAGTAGGGGTTGGGGAGGTTCGGGGGTTTCAGAGACACGGGAGGAGAGTTGTAGTTATCGTCGAACGGGTTGGTAGCCACCAGGTGATCCGAGCTCGGGTTTGGAGGAGGCGCATATTCAGAGAGCGGCGCGAACGACGGAGCCTGAGGACGACAGAGCAGGGGGTCAGGGGTTATACAGAGGAGCAACATCAGTCAAGTATCTATGGCTGCATTTACATTGTGGGGCTTCATACACAATCGTGATATGATGATCATTTCCGTGGCAACAATCAATCCCCATCAAAACGTCTTTCAACCTTCATCCCGTAGTGCCACCGTGGCCATCTAAAATCTCTTTAGATTCAGGCTTTCAAATTTTTTACGCTGGCACTAGCGCCGGGATCGAATGTGTCCTCGCTCTGTCGGCGTCAGTGGGCTTCACGGGTATCGCTTGAGTGCCAACAACAACAACAACTTCAGAAATAACATTCAAATCAGACGTAAACAGGAAAATCAGACGCAATCTCACCTCTAGGTGTGAAATTCAGTTTCAGATCGCTCTTTTGCACGCCATGGGAAGTTCAAAATTATAACAATTATCTCTAATGGCACGATTCAGACTCTCTTTACTCTAAGTGTAGAGTTTTAGACTTTTATACTGTATACATACAAATGATCACCTACCTGTGTGTTTGACTTGCGTTTCTTCTTATCCGGGCTCCCGAGGAGCAAGCCAGGCCCTCCTAAACCATCCAGACCACCGTCACCTCCTGAAAAACACCACCACAACAACAACAACAACAACCACCACCACCACCACCACCACCACAACAACAACTTTTTAATGTTAAAATCTCTAGGAGATAAACAGAGAGTAAACACATGTAGACTGTAAGGACATGCTCATAGTAATGCACAGTCAAACTTTGGATTGGCTCAGTGTGTGTGTGTGGGTGTGTGTGTGTGTGTGTGTGTATCCAGCTGTAAACACTCCAAAAGTTCACACACTACTTTCCAAACATTCCCTAAGACACTATATAAATCTAAAATGTTGTTATAGCACACTCCTTATTAAGAAGAATATCTTCAAATAGTTTTCATTAAAGGCCTTTAAGAAGGCCCACACACACACACACACACACACACACACACACACACACACACACACACACTGAGCCAGCAAAGCAGTTAGCTAAATATAACGAGGAAAAATCCCATTACCTCTATTTCTTTTGAGCGAGAATGAATCTTTATCCTGCTCCGTGGACATTACAGGACACCTCACATGGCTCTAAGGACTAAAAAATAACCAAAATAAACATTATCTTTAAATGTTGGAGAGATTTAAGTGCCGCTAACTGCTCTTGATCTTCTTCTTCTTCTTCTTCCTCTTCTTCAGTCCTACTTCAGCAGCAAATCACTGCTGTGTGTGTGTGTGTGTGTGTGTGTATATGTGACATGGACATGGGAAAGCAGCAACTACTATCAAACTTTAGGGAGGAGCGGGTTATTTCACTTCCTTTTAACACATTTTCCCTCATAAAATAAACACAAACTAGTCTTAGGAGTGTCTTAAAGTCGTCCTCGGTGAGTCAGGACGCGTTTAAAAGCGCCCTGTGTGGTGGATTTGAGGAGGATGTGGCTCGGCAGGACAACACGCCACCCCTCTCGCCATTAGCATGTTAGCCTTGTCTCAACTGCCGCGTTTGATGTTCAGACCCTCGCACTCGCGCTCGCGCAGCGCAGAACACAGCGACGTTATTACTAAGTGCGTCTCGCGACCCGGGTGATGACGTCACACCACCACCACCACTACCACTACTACTACTACGACTACAACGACAACGCGGAAGTGAAGTCATTTGCCGTCAATATTCATTAAAAAAAAAAACTTTTTAACACATTCGTACTCCAGAACACAAATCATATAAATAATTTAATTGGATTTTCGATTTGTTTTTTTTCGATTTTTCGCTGATTCTAATACAATTGCGAGTTTTAAAAAATACAAACAAACTACATTTCCCATGATCACCCGCTCTCAAGCGTATAGCTAGCGTTAGCGTATGGCTAATCTGCGCTAACTAGGAAGTCGTCTTAAGCAGCCGCGGTGTACATTATAAAAAAAAGAGTGTTCTTAACGTTCAGAAAAACGTTTCCTTATTTATTTATTTATGTATTTATTTATTTATTTACGTATCGCTAGCTAAGAGCGTAAATGCCCGGATGAGACGGAGCTATCTGATTGGTCCAGACGACAGCGGTAGTGACTTCCTTTCTCAAATGATTCAGTTCAACAATAAGAATCGACTCTTTAGACTCCCAAACGACTCATTGCCTGTTTCAGCCCAAATTTTTTTGCTCCTTGCTCCGATCTCGCTTTAATTATTAAACAAACTCGTACTCCACATTTTCCAGTAAACGTTCCTCTATAAATATTATTGTGTCTACACTTGATTTCTGTTCATTTATTCCTGTTATTCTATTGTTATGAAGTGCCAAACAACTCAGATATTTAATGAAAGTCACTGCATGCACTTAAATCGCTGTTTGCTCTGTATGCTGTATGCTGCCTTAGAGTCTGTATGTTATAGAGTCTGTATGTTATAAATACAGAACAGTACAACGATCACATCTATTTCAGCTCTTCAGATATGTGAGTCGGATCAAAGAGTCGACACAGAAGAATCTGATGCATATTTATGATGACACCAATAATCAGTCATTATTAATCAATCATGATTAATTAGGATGATTAATCAATCATTATACTAGCAGCCATTAGTTAGGCGTGATCAGATTCAGGAGACTATCCCGGGATTAGTGGCTGCAAGGCGTGAGATTTCACCCCGGATCGGAAGAAAATCCGTCCGATAGCATCATGCGCGCACACACACACACACACACACACACACACACACACCTAGGAGTAATTTAGTGAAGCTAATCCACCTACTGCCATGTTTTGGATAGTGGGAGGAAACCAGAGAACCCCGAAGAAACCCAATTCCCATTGGATCACTACTGTAAATTTCCTATTGAAGACCAATCGGGGCAGTTTTCCTTCTCCAAGACTCCGCCCTCCGTTGACACACAGCACATGACCACGCCCCCAACACCACGATTGTATCTTCCAGGGAAATTTTCTTTCGTACACAGATTTTTTTTTATAAATTAATATAAATTAATCTGTGCAGTAAAATGTTTCGATGTGTACACCCGGACAGTCTGATCTTTCAACGATATTTATATAAATGTAAATGAACAAATATATCATTATAAATAGACTGTATTTATTTTAATATCATTTCCAGTTTAATATTGGTGATAATTATGTTAAAACTCATCAGTAATGTTGGACGAAGCAGGTTTTGGAAGAACGTGTGTTATTTCCCTCCTCATCCTCTTTCTACAGCTTTAAATATTAAAGACTTTATTTTAACACAGAAAACAATTTCATATAAAAACAAAACATGACACATATTTTCATTTTTTTAAAACTTATTTATTTATTTATTTATT
This sequence comes from Pangasius djambal, assembly GCA_022985145.1. NCBI lineage: Eukaryota > Metazoa > Chordata > Actinopteri > Siluriformes > Pangasiidae > Pangasius > Pangasius djambal. The sequence goes on from CM040980.1 coordinate 1,959,958, forward strand.
CTGGCAATCAATCTTTCATGATATAAAATAGTTTTTGGCTTTTAATTTGTTCGTGCCTATATAATTTTAATTCGAACATAACTGTTATAGAGAAAAACAGAATCTGATGCTAATATGGGTTTTAAAATAAGTAATAAAAATAAAACTGTAACAGAAAAATAGATTTAAAACAAAAAACAAAAACACTGACAAGTTAAAGAATAATTAGAGGTACATTCAATGTTCAAGGCATGTGACAGTGTGTGTGTGTGTATCTGTGTAAATCTGTGTTTCTGTGTGTGTCTGTGTGTGTAAATCTGTGTTTCTGTGTGTGTGTGTATCTGTATGTGTGTGTATTTGTATGTATCTGTGTGTGTGTGTGTGTGTGTGTGTGTGTGTGTGTGTGTGTGTGTGTGTGTGTGTGTGTGTGTGTGTGTGTGTGTGTGTGTGTGTGTGTGTGTGTGTGTGTGTGTGTGTGTGTGTGTGTGTGTGTGTGTGTGTGTGTGTGTGTGTGTATTTGTGTATGTATCTGTGTGTGTGTGTGTATTTGTGTATGTATCTGTGTGTGTGTGTGTGCGGCCGCAGCGCGGGGGGTCTGGGAGCCGCCCTGAGTTTAGTTGTGTGTAGCTCCCAGAGCCCGAGCCGCGGTCCGTCCACATCCTCCACACGCCGGGAATCAGCAGGAGCCTCGCAGGATCCTGCGTTTCTTCCCTTTATACGGAAAAATTCAAACACAGTTCCTGCAGTGAGCATCGTGTGTGTCATCCTCCGCAACACAGCTGAGCTTTAATCACACAACGCTGTCCTTAACGTCCAGTCGCTTCAGTCTCAGTCTCACGTGGCTGCTTCAGAAACGTAACGACTCGTAACTCGAACATAACGACAAACGAAATTCTCTGAACGAATTTTAAAGGAAATTTCATATCATGTACTCAGAGCTCAGAGGAGGAACACACACACTCACCGAAAATAAAAAAAATCATAATAAAAAGGAAACAAAAAGCAAAGTAAAAACACAGCATGTGACATGTACATGAAACGTTAAACAGTTGCGTGTATTCACAGTGTAAAAATAATAATAATAATAATAATAATAATAATAATAATAATAATAATAATAATTTTTTTTTTAAAAAGGGGCAGGCGTCGTGGGAAAAAACAACCCAAACTTCACTCTGAACTTCCACTCAGAAGTTTCCCAGGAAAGGAAAAGAAATGTACAAAGGCATTTTAGGGCCACTGTTTAAAAAAAAAAGAAAAACACAGGATTTTGAGAATAAAGTGGATTAAAAAAAAGTCATTTGATATTACAGGAAAAAAAGTCACAATATTTTGAGAGGATTCTTTCTTCTTGTAATATTACGACTTTCTTCTCCAGATCATGTCTTTTTTTTATTTTTTTTAAACAGTGATGTACAAAATGAGACGTTGGGTAATAAAGTAGAATTTTCTCCTCCAGTGAGAAAAGGTACAAAGTCAGTCAACTTTTACATGATTTTTTTTTTTTTAAGGTTTTGTTTGGTTTTGTCTGAACGGATGGACGAAAGCTCAGCAGTGGAACGCTCGACGATTCTCAGACGCCCGTTCGGCAACGTTTGATTTATAAAATATCATGCAAAAAAAAAAAAAAAATTTTAAAAAAGAAAATAAAAAAAAAGGGCAGGAGGATGAGATAATCTGTGCAACGGTGACCACATTCTTTGGTTTAAAGTTGTCTGCTTTTGAAATGAACGTTTATTAAAAGAAATGTGATTGTGCCTCTCTGCTCCATGCGGAACGGATCGATTGGCTTCCTCTGATTGTAGAATTTGCAATCAAACGTTCGAAAGTGATCGAAGACATACGGCTCCGTCCTCTACACTGCTCCTAGATATCTAAATATAATTCTCTGACTATAATCCACACACATCCACGCTGCTTGAAAAGTCTTTTACGGAGACCGACGATCGATTTGTTTGTTATTTATTATTAGCTCAGGGGTTAAGATGTTGGGCTACTGATCGGAAGGTCATGAGATCAATCCCCAGCACCTCCAAGCTGCCACTGCTGGGCCCTTAACCCTCGACTGCTCTGTTGTGTAAATGAGATAAATATAAGTCGCTCTGGATAAGAGCGTCTGCCAAATGCCGTAAATGTATTTTAAGTTCACGCATGAGATCCAGAGGGAGGGTTTTTTTGATTTGTATCGCAGCCCCTGCACCCCAGGAGCGCTGAGATTGCCCGCATCTCAACTGTTTGGTCGCCGCACGGATTCGGAGGCGTCGAGGGAAAAAACAAACAAACAAACAAACAAACAAGAAGAAAGCAGCATCTTACGCCTCTGTTTCACTGCAGGACACGACAAACTGCCAAACTCAACTCATCTAGTGTTTCATTTTAATGGAATGATTGAATCATTTATCGAAGAGTGGTGAGTGGAGAAAACTGGACGTGTGTTAGAATCCTGGATCTTCATCGCTTCTACTGATTTTGAAGTAAAGAAGCTCCTTAGGGAGTATTAGATGGCAGCAAGGGGCGGAGCTTGAGTGAATTTCACTCTGAACGCCTCAGGAAGCGTGAGTGATTAATCATCTGACACTGTAGCACATGTCCGGAAGCCTAGACGTCCTGCTACTAGACCTGTTTATGAACTGAATTAAACGAAAACTCCACCCTGAAACACATCAAATATGTTTGTAAGGAAATATTTCTGCTCAGTGATTCCGGTGTTTCATATGTTTGTTGGTTGAGGCGGCGTTTTAAAAAATTTTTTTTTTATTCCTCTGAGACTTTATCGGTTGCAGGAGAAACTTAAAAAAAATGTAAATGATCTCAAACGTAAGAGATAACACAGGTTTCGATGTTAATGGTTAGCGCCTCACCATTTTCCGGCGTCATATTAATAAGAAATGTAGTGGAAACGTTGGTGAAAACGCTGGACTCGAAGTCCCAGGATGCAACGCGGCTACGCGACGACTCGGCTAGTTAGCGATCTCTGAGACTAAGGTACTAAAGCGCCGCTGCACCGCTCTCTTTCTGTAGAGATGAAGTAAGGTAGTCGAACGGCATCGTGGGTAATGTAGGAAAGCGTTCACCAGAGTTTAACCTGTTGAAGGTCACAGATCGGTCATAAATAGCGATGTGGAAATCGTTCAGGGTGGATTTGACTTTTAACAGAACGGCTAAATGTCTGATGTCATTTCAGTTGAGCAGATTTGTTTAGTCTCGCAGTACCGCAGTGGCGTCTCGCTCGTCACTGGGACGTTCGTCTTTGGTCTGGTTTTCAGGAAAACTCATTGTCATCATCACACCGTCCCAGTGAGCAGCGAAAATCCGATTTAAAAAAAAAAAAAACGAAGCAGCAAACAGCTCTTAAGATGATGGCGTCTGTCACCGTTGCACAAGTTTGATCTGCAAAACGACTAAAACGATTTGAAAAGACAAGTGCTAAACTCACATTTCTACAGCTACAATAGCATCAACTCTATTAAAGGTCAAAACTAGAAATCAGTACTCAGTAGTACATAGACACACATATACGCCGAGGGGGAAAAACAGTGGTTTAAGGTAAAAGGGTTTTTTTTTGCGCTTTGTGTTTCTGCATTTCAACAGTCGTTCTTCACTTCACTCTGTTCTTTTCTACAGAAATAATCTCTTTCTCTGACTCCTCATGACTCCATCGTAAGGCCATTGTTTTGTTTCTTTTTTTAAAAAAGGATTAATTCACCCAAAACCTAAGCATTTTAGAGCTTGAGCGATTCCACTAAGGTATGCTGCGTCAAATGAAGTCAGTACGAACGATTTAAAACAAACGAAACTGAAGAAAATGAATATAAACGTGAAATCAGATCTAGCACAGGCATAGAGTATAATTCCTACTGAAAGACTTCCTTATTTCAGAGCCTCTGAAAAAAAAAAATACTGAAAAAAATACCGAAAATACTGTACACACATTCAACGGAGGTCAGCGGTAGGAAAGAAGCCGAGCACGAGCTCGGCAGGGATACCCTGTCAATCAAACCGTGCGCTCTTCGCGTCACGACACGGTTTTTACGAACGCACTAAAAGCTTGAGTCCCTGAGTCGAGAAAAAAAAA
>CM040980.1:1964111-1971611 GCA_022985145.1 Pangasius djambal
AAAAAAAAAAAAAAAAAACTCGTTCACTGAGGTGTATCAGTGATGACTCGTAGCTGTCACTCCTGACTGGTAGACGGTGATGTCACTTCCTCCAGCTCGATGGCGTGATGCAGCACGTGCTCCTCGGTCACGCGATCAGGACTTCCTCCGGGGATTCCCGACGACAGGTTGACCAGGTCGTCTTCGTCGTGTGAGTAGCGTCCGGAGTCGCCGGTCTCGTGGCTGCCCTCGCTGGAGTGCGAGCCCTCGCTGTCGCCCCCCGGTGGCCCCAGCAGGGCGTGCAGGGACGAGGGCTGCTGCAGAGAGGGACTTCCTGCAGACTCGATGGAGTAACGGAGCAGAGTCGAGCTCGTCTGGTACATGGAGGACGAGACGGGAGACTTCTTCACCTGCTGAGGAAGAAGAACACAGAGAGAGAGAGAGAGAGAGAGAGAGAGAGAATTATTATTAAATCATTTCAAGGAAAGTAATCCGAGTGAATATCGTCACCGCCGCTGCATCTTCTCAGTCTGTCAGGAAACAGCGGGAAAAGAAGAGAAAAAAAAAAAGAAAACTAAAGGAACTAAAAGGGAATGAAGGGAAAGGAATTAAAGGAGGGAAAACGTAGAAAAGGAAAACGGATGGGGGAAAAAAGACAAAAAAAGGAACAGAACAGAAAAGGAAAGAAAAGGAAAAGACTTCAGGCCCTACTGAATTTGCATATTTATACATTTCTTGATAAATTTCTTGATGCTTTTCTACCTTTACCTTCTTCTAACTTCACTTTTCGTCAGGTCAATCAGTTAATCATTCCATACAGACACAACGCTTGTGGTCTTCCAATCAGAAACCCACCAATCTGAAGTTAATAAATTATAATAATTAATAAAAAAGGGAGAATATTCACTGAGAGAAGTCGTCCAGTGACCTGTTTTTAATCGCAGACTCACAGTATCTTATATTTCACTAATATTTATTAATAGAGGAGATGAAAGAATGATAGGATTCAATATATTTTATGACACACACGAATTTGTACCTTCTCATCCTTCCGAAACAAACCCCACTTCTGTGCCTTCTTCCTCTCGGCCGAGGACCTGACAGGGCCGTAACTGTTTATGATCAAATCCGTCCCGCCCTGAGAACGATGAAAAAAGACGTTCATCTATCAGAGCTGCACGCGCTTCATGATATATTCATTAATCTTCACTAAGCACTCTGTCCTGTTTATCCTATTATTATTATAATATTATTCTTATACACATATAATTCACCTTTGCATCAATAAAGTGTTCCCTCATCATGGGCACCAGGACATGTGCACTGTCGGCTTGATTTTCATTGGCCGGGTGAGCTGTAGTGGGCGGAGCTTGACCGTCTCCGGGCCTGATGACTTTGCTGGTGCAGGAACTCCTGTGGTGTGATGTAACGAGTAACGCCGTTAAAACACACGTCTGATTCACTGAATTAACCCCCACCTCAGTTTCTAAAATTCCGTCCACTGTGATCCACATCATCGTCATTATCATCATCATCATCGTCATCATCGTCATTATCATCATCACCGTCACCATCGTCATCATCGTCATTATCATCATCACCATCATCATCATCGTTATCATCGTCATCATCATCATCAACATCGTCATCAACATCGTCATCGTTATCATCGTCATCAACATCGTCATCATCGTCATCAACATCGTCATCATCAACATCGTCATCATCAACATCAACATCGTCATCATCAACATCATCGTCATCATCAACATCATCGTCATCATCAACATCGTCATCGTCATTATCATCATCGTCATTATCATCATCGTCATCATCATCATCGTCATCATCAACATCGTCATCGTCATTATCATCATCGTCATTATCATCATCGTCATCATCATCATCGTCATCATCATCATCACCATCATCATCACCATCATCATGTATTAAATGATTTAAAATCCAGATGAAACTCACTTGGCTTTCTCTCGACACACCAGGATAAAGGCACAGATGATGATGCACGTGAGAGCGATACACACACCGACGATAATACCTGCCATCGAGTGCTGGTCCAGATCTGAAAACACTGCACACACACACACACACACACACACACACACAGACACACACACACACACACACACACACACAGACAAAGACACAAATTAAAGGGGTGGGAAGGGTAGGGTAGATAATAGGTAAAAGGAAATGAAAAGAAAATGAAGGAAAACAAAATGAAGAGAGGAAAAAGGAAGAAAAGGAACAGAAAAAGGAAAGGAAAAGATAACGAAAGGAAAAGAAAGCAAAAGAGAGGAGAAAATTAATGAAGGAGTTCTGCAGGTTCGCGTCCTCACCTGTGGCGTGGGCGGAGCTGTGAGAGCGATAGGTGTGTCCAGGGTGGCCGTGAGCGCTGACGGTCAGTTCCACAGCAGGTGAGAACGGCCCGTCTCCCATCTGATTGGACGCTGACACTTTCACCAGGTACACGTTACCTGGCAGCAGGTTCTCCAGCAGAGCCATGGTGACGCTTCCTGAGGAAATAAATCAGTCAGATAATAAAGAATTAACTTCTTTTATCCGGTGTGTGTCTCTGGCTTCCCGTCTGTGTCTGTCAGCTGCGCACACACACACACACACACACACACACACACACACACACACACACACACACACACTCACCCTCTCTCTGCAGGATCTGCCATTCGCCTGCGAGCCACGCTTTGCGTGATGCGTACAGGATGGTGTAGCGAGTCACGGCGACGTTGGGCTCGTCCGGCGCTTTCCACGACACCAACGCCGTGTCTCCTTCGATCAGAGTGACTTTGACTCCAGCAGGGGGCAGAGCCGGGACTGACGAGGGGGCGGGGAGACACACAAACGGACCAATCAGTATCATCCGGGAAGAAAAATACTGTTATAGCAATAATAATCTATTATTATCAATGAGCTGTTCTGACTTCTAGGTGAAATTACGGCATGCTGTCATTTCCTGAGCTAAACATACAATCCTTAACGCTTAACTAATTTTATTAACTTTACTCTCTCACCGTCCGGCAGCGTGCTCTGATACACCACGGGACTCCAGGGACTGGACAGCTGATCCACGTGCAGCCGCACGGCGAACTCGTAGCGAGTGTTCGGCTGCAGGTCCTTCACGAGCAGACTCTGAGCCCCGCTGTAACGCCGGAGATAAATTATTAAAGATACGGATTTCGAATCTGTAGACTTTTCTTTCAATATTGATATTGATATTGATATTGATATTCATTGCTTGTAAACTGAAAATGTCATGTTTTCCATCAGCAGGTGGATCTCTGCTGCTTTACCGCTATCTTCCTTTACTTGTCACTCTGTTCATCTTCTTTTCTTAGTCGATAGCAGGTCAGTAACCGCAGTCTAAATCAAGCTCTCTCTCTCTCTCTCTCTCTCTCTCTCTCGCTCTCTCTCTCTGTGAGATACTCACGTCTGTAAGTAGAGGACGAGCGAGGCGTTCTGGAGGCCGACCGGGTTGCAGCGCACCGTGTAGTTGACGGTTTGCGCGCTGGTGAAGGCGGGCTGAGCCCAGTGCAGGAAGACGGAGGAGGAGCTGTTGGCTCGCGCGAACACGTGATGCGGTGGAGGAGGAGGAGGCACCAAACGATCGCGCACCGCTGTCATGCAAACACAAACAACAGGAAACGCTGGGACATCAGGAATAATGCGATTACATACTGTAACTTAATATTTTCAGAGTAATATGATGATGGAGAGAGCGTAAGGACAGCGAGGTGGTGCTTACAGACACATCCCGGCGTGCTGATGGTGCGATCAGCCTGGTAACCCTCGCCTACGAAGCTGAAGGCCAGGAGTTTGACGTGGTATTTCTTCCTGGGGTCTGGAGTGAAGATAGGACAGAGAACAAGTAGTTTTACCATCAGTATGCTTTCAGGCCAGAACTGCGACAGGATAGAGGATATAGTGAGCTCTCTCTCGCTCTCTCTGTGTGTGTGTGTGTGTGTGTGTGTGCGCGTGTGTGTTCGGCAGCAGATGTCCCAGGTCAGGCCTTATCTGTGCCCTTCTGCCTAGAAATCAAAAGACGTGTGTCCATCCCTTAGTCCGGACCTCCATTAACCTGCGAGCAGAATAGAACAATCTCCCCACCCCCTTCTAACACACACACACACACACACACACACACACACACAAGGTCAGTGGTCACTTCTCGTTTATAGCTTGGTCACAAAGGTTAGAGCAGTGGCCAAAAGATCATGGGAAACAGAGAGAGAGAGAGAGAGAGAGATGGAGAGACACAGGGAGATACAGAGAGGGACAGAGAAACAGAGAGACAGACAGAGACTGAGAGAGAGAGAGAGAGAGTGAGAGAGAGAGAGAGAGAGAGAGAGCGTTAAATGAAATGATGTTTTAGCAATGATGATGATGTTTGGACTGTAAGGATAGTAAGGATAGTTTTTGTCTCATGCAGTATTCACATTGACCACTAGATGGTGCTATCAGAGTTAACACATTTACAGAAACACACCTCCAGCACTAAAGCTCTATTCTAGATGGGATGATTAGAGCAGGTACTGTTTATTACTTACTAAATTTGTAACATGTACTCTGTATTAGTGTTTTGGTTTAAAAAAAGCAATTTTTAAAATATACAATGTTACAGAGATGTTTTTATTTTGTTAGAATAGGGAGGATATTAAGACCGGGGCACAGGCAGTGTGGGGTTTTAGTGCGGAAGCAGAAGCACACGTGAGGCAAAAGTCTGGAGCAAAACCGAGGCAGGTTCTCTGCGATTTGTGGAAAAACCTGGCAGCTGATTTAAATATAAATCTGTAGAGAGGCAAACTGTGGTCATGCCAAACGTGGACCTGGTTTAGTTTTTTTTAGTTTACTTCTCTTCATAGTACATTTTTGATATTTAGAAACTGATGCACTGATGTAACTAAAGAACTCTGTTTAAAGAACTAGAACTTGGGCTGTCTCTGATTTAAAAACTTCACAGAAATTTTAAAACCTACATCCACTTCATTTAAAATCTTTTAGCTCTCTGAAGCGCTCCCGCTGTGGGCGTAGTCTCGGAGGGAAGCCGGAAGTGGCCGGATGTGTGAATGAAGAAGGGAGTGGTTTCAGGATTCCTAGCCTGAGGAAGCGCCGTGGAGCCAGGCAGAGGTCAAAGTTCGAGCTCAGATAAAACTCCTATAGAATGTGAGTTCAGGGGTCAGCAACACGAGCTGGGCCTCTTTTTGGGCTCCTACAGCCCCCATAGAGAGAGAGAGAGAGAGAGAGAGAGAGAGAGAGAGAGAGAGAAAGAGAGAGAGAGGAAGACGATAAAGAGAGATGTCCTTCTCTGAACCCACTTCATTCGTACCTTGAAGTAGACAGACAGATAGATAGATAGACAGACAGATAGATAGATAGATAGATAGATAGATAGATAGATAGACAGATAGATAGATAGATAGATAGATCACTTTACTCATCTCAGAGGGAAATTAATCTATTACAGCAGCAGAGAGTTAGAAGTATACCAAAAGTAATTTTACAATCTAAATGAAACAAAATAAGAATAAATGTATAAAAGAAAAGAAAAGAACAGAATAGAGTGAAGAGCGCGATGTGGTAGTGCAGTGGGGTGTAAACACCGTAGCTGTTTATCCCCACGTACTCTTCTTTCAAACTGCACATTAATGCCTTTAGTAGAGTCTGAAACACAGCAACAGGCCTCTCGCTGTCGCTACACACACACTAGCCTGAGGTCACGACACACACCACACACTGCGAAGGGACGAGAGGACTGGGTGGGGGCGGGGCTGACATCTGGGCCATGACCTCTGACATGGAATGAGCAAGCCAAATCCTGCACTAAAATGTGTGTGAGTGTGTGTGTGTGCGTGTGTGTGTGTGCGTGCGTGTGTGTGTGAGTGTGTCAGGATGGAAGAGTGAAAAGTACTGAAAAACCATGACCCAGCAAAACACGCATGCATGCCGGCTCAGATCTGTGTGAAGTCATGCTTTCATCATCCTTACTGTAATGCAGATACTTGCATGAACACACACACACACACACACATGCACACACACACACACACACACAGAGGCAGTCAGCAAACGGAGATGCGTATTGGCCCTCAGTCAACAGCAGTGCGGTAACGCACACAGATAAGACAGCACACACACTATAATGGACTGTAATGACCTTGCGTGCGTACGTGTGTGTGTGTGTGTGTGTGTGTCTGCACTCATGTCTTTCAGACGCAGGGATTCACCTGACACTAAATTTAATCCAATCCGCCCAGGTTTTTCAACGGTGGAGTACGAGCAGCTGATTGGATGATTAAAAATCTACTTAACATCTGAGTCATTTGTTTTGTTTAACATTTTCTTCTTAAAACATTTCTTTAAAACCAAAAAGCTATTTATTTTATTTTAACGTCATTCTACTGTTTTGCTGCTACTTCGTTAGCAAACCTAAATATCCTGATGTGTAATGTGAGCATTTCTTCCTACAAGGCGGTGCGTTAAGTAAGAACATCGCGCATTTTACCGGTTTATAGTTATATTAAACGCTATGAAACGCCCACAAGACAAGAACGTTCCTGTTCTCACTTATGTTTTATCATCTATCGACAGTTGTTCCCTCACCAGGCTCTCTCTCTCTCTCTCTCTCTCTCTCTCTCTCTCTCTCAAAAAAAAACCCAAAAAACAAAACAAGCTGAATGCGTAAAGCACGTCCTAATGGCGTCGTAAATGTCAAATAAACAAAAACAACAAAAAATACACCAAAAAGAGCAAAAAAACCCAAAAAACTTCACCCTATCAACAAATATAAGTTTTACTTATAAGTCCCTGTGTATGATCCGTTACTACAGAAACGATAACGCATTAGACAAGCGCATTAACATAAACCTGATGTGTATGTCACACTTTCTGACCAATCAGATTGGAGAATTCAAAGGCGCTGTGGTGTATCTTGACACACCTCCTTGTGAGGGTGAGAAGATAAGAGTTTGTTACTATTTGTTACTATTTATAGACCCACCCCCACTAGAGAGAACTGCTGAGACGGCAGTATGTCCCCAATCGTTAACATATTTCTCCAAATCCACGGGGAAGTTGTTGGAATTCTGGTTATTGCTGTAGCAGCTGTCCATTCGTCTTCGCTCTGTCGCTTACAGACAAGGTAAAACCACAGCAGTTTCTCTCAGCCCCAGCACACGATCCATCACAATCCACTGGGAAACCGATCTACAAACTGCTCAATATATCCACACACACACGCACACACACACACACACACACACGCGCGCGCGCTACATAGCCACACACAGGTCTCGGTCACACTCAACACACACTGTTTACTCGTGTAGATATCCTTCTCTCACATAGCAGCTGTCAATCAAAACATCAGAAAGCACAGAGAAGAAAGAGTAACATTAACACTAATGAGATGGTTCTTTATATTTCCTACATGCATTTACTCTCCTGTTTTTTCATCTCCTCTCTCTCTAATCTCTTTAATGTTGC
>CM040980.1:1988305-2012692 GCA_022985145.1 Pangasius djambal
AAAAAACATGGCCGCCTCCATGTTCGTCTTTTATTAGCAACAAGCTGTGTACTGTATAGTCAGTGCTACAGATTTAACGGGTGAATATGTCTGTATGTTGATCGTATGTACAGTGTAACGCATTTAAAGGTGAGAAGTGCGGCTGTGTTTACCGCTCATGCTGCGAGCGGCCGTGTTGATTTGATGTCACTTGCTCAACTCTGGGATGAGGAAACCGTCCTGTGTTCCTGAGCAGGAAGCTGAGGAGGTGTTTTCTTTGCTTTTTTCTAGTCGAATCAAGCGTAATCATCAGGACACCATTTCTAACGCGGAACAAGACTAATTTTACGTTAATATCAGACTAATCTAGCGTCAAAGTGTTTTGTACATCCTGCATTATGGTTTGCCAATCAACTCAACTCATGGGTTTCAACCTGGAGAAAAACACCAACGTGGGCGATCGGACAGAAATAAAATCACAGAGGAGCATCTGTAAAATAGGGAATTACTCCAGGACCCTGTGTTCGTTTAATCTTGTCCGGATAGGGCTACTGAAAGTACAATTCCCGGCTAAAATCAGGCTGTAAAAGTGCTGTGCTGTGGCAGGAATGGAGTCGGAGCGAGTGGACAGGGTGACGAGTGAACACTGCTGACTACTTCCTCTTGTGGCACCTCATTAGCGTGATTGGTGTGTAAGACAGAGAAAGTGTGTGAGCTGAGAGACTGAGTGGGGAAAAGTGCACTTTGGCTCAGTTTTCCTTAAACGCTGATCCTGGATCAGATCGCGTGGAAAAAAAAAAAATAAACGTTTTCACCTCTTTCTCTCGCTGAAGTAATGTCACTGCACCACTTTATGACCCCTTCATTTACTCTGTCTCTTTCTCTATCCCTCTTTTTTTCTCCTTCAGACAAATATAGTGGTGGAAGAAAAAGTTCTTGGGTGGAGGGGAAGGAATGCGGTGCTGAGAAGCTCGACAAATCAATCAGCCGATGGGGCAGTGAGCGTCCGAAGGGCCTCTCTCTTCCAGCCAATCGCAGCCTCGACCCCGGCCCGCTCAACACACACCCTTTTGCCTTCAGCCTTATGGCCGGGAAAGGGGTGGGAGGGGGAGGGGGTAAGAGAAAGGGCAAAAGAATTCTCGGACCCTTATCTGCGTAAATCACTCGCTGTGTGCTCGCACACCCACAGTCAGGGACGAGAGTGTCAGCTGCCCCTCTGGCCCCTCTGACCCTCTCAGTATTCAGGGATTGCAGAAGATGTGGCTCTCTACGCGGTAGGTCACTTTAATTTGTAAAGAAAAAAAAAAAAAAACTACACCAAACACAGGAACTATGAAAGACGGAAATGTAACCGTGAGCTGAAGCAAAAAAGGCAAAATTTAAACGGCACATTCACGTCTCTATTTACTGCCAGGACTGAAGGTTTAAGGAAGCTGAAAATAATAACAATAATTAAGTCACACACGGTTTCTGCCGTAGTTAAATGAAAAATATCCTCAATAGTGTTCACACCAAAACAGCACATATTACTAAAATCACAGTCACAGAATTTGTTCGAAATGTCACATCTGTAACATCTGTAACCTGCTGCATATCCTTAACGCGTACTGTACACGAACGTCCTGCATCTGAAAAGTGGGTTTTCTCAGACACACTTTATTTAAATGCCTACATTTATTTCAATTCATCAGGACACTGACTATTAAAATGACGGATGGAAGAGATACAGGCCAAAAAGCTCTGTAGTGTCAGTTAGTGCGTCTTTACCCGCTCTACCTCTCCCTCTCTTGTCTCCCAGCATACAACCCCTTGAGCAATTTGCGGTGACCTCTGACCTTTCCGACCGCTGCCCGAGGAAACCATGGAAACCTTTCATGTCCGGCATGCAAGGAAATAAAGTGGAGGGCTGCCTGGAGGTCCCGTCCACTAGGAATTGGTCAGACTTTTCATCTAGAGCACAAACCGGGCAGACTTTATCCCTGTTATTACACAGCGTGACTTAAATATCACACACACACACACACACACACACACACACACACACACACACACACTGGCAGCACAAGCACTGACACTGATGGTACTTTTTCACTTAATATATACACCGAATAACAGTTTCTGAACTAAAAATGTTTCAGGTTTCGCCCCAAAACCGTGCCTGAAAGTTTTGGCACCCTCTTTCAAACTCTGAAGTGAAGTTTTTTTGTTTTTTTTTTAACTTATAACTATTCTTCCTGTGACGTCCCTAGCTTGAGAACTACAACACTGATGCGAGTCACACCATTTCCTCAGGAAGTAAACAGAAAAGTTGGAAAGAGGAAAGAGGTCCCGAACATGACACCCGACCCCCCGGGCTACAGTTTGCATGGATCGGGATCGGGGAATGCGGCGTGTCGCTTATCGTACGCCGTGACTAGCGCTTTGTCCCGCTCCTCTGTCTAAACTAAGCACGGCCGGTGTTTGTATAATGTAGCTATGTGAGCCCTGACTCGGCTGTTTTTATTTAACACGTACAGAAGGACGCTGGTTCCTGGTCAAATTAAAGTGGGATCTTGGGTTACAGGGTGTTTTCAAAGAATAAATGTAAAAACTTAGATGTTTATTTACGTAAAACAGAAACAAGATAGATGTTAGTCTGTCTTCTAAACTCCTGCTTTAACTTCCTAACTTCTATTTTGTTTATGTTTTACATAAATGAATAATAAATTAATAAAAGTGAAATAAATTATAAATAAATAAAAGTTGTAATAGTTTGTACATTCATAAATACTAGTGATTTAAAGAGAAGATATCTCTGGTCAGAAGAGTGTGTGTGAGAGTGTGTGTGTGTGTGTGTGTGTGTGTGAGTGCACTGGTGACAGATATTTCTTTTGGCTGAAGGTGGGAAGACAGAGGGCAAAAGGTCCAAAAGGTCCACACATGTGGAACCATTAATCTTCCTGTCCCCCTAACACCCCCTAACACCCCCTACACACCCACACACACACACACACACACACACACACACACCTATACACTCTCGAACCTGTTTACAACATTCCACCAACACTCTTGAAACAAAAATTCAGGCTGGATTTACACTCAACACTGATCTTTTCAAATTGTAGTTGGATTTCAGATGAATTTTCAGGACTAAAAGGCGCAAAAACGTGGGTTTAATCCGAGAGAGACGTGTCCTGACGTGTCCTAATCCGGCTTTTAACGTTTCACTTCTCCTAGAACCTTTCAAACTTTCATCGTGGCTCGGTATCGCTTGCATAATTGCCCTTCCTTTGATGAAAAAGAGGCCAGATGTCCCGGGTTTGGTCACTCATCTCTGGCCAAACAAATACCCCTTAAAGAAGAGCTTTTCTTTAGCTGTGGCGGTCAGGGGGCAGTTGAGGGCAGTTGGGGGCAGCGAGGGGACAAAAGGCTGTGGAGAGAAAGGCTTTTCATTTGTTCTGCTGAGCAGCAGAGCAGAAAGCAATTGCATGGAGACCAGTAGCTCCTTTCACTCCAGGAGCACAATAAAGTTAGGCATTCAGGAGGCAAAGACACACAAGCGAGAAAAAAACTGTGTGTTTCTATTTTAGTAGATCATCTCTACGATCTTCTGCCACCGACTTCGTCTTAAACTTCTTGAGCATTTCTCAGGTAGCTGTCAATTTTACGAGCACTCAGCGAGATAGCGGATCCGCTCTAAATGTCCCTTTAAAACAAGCCAGTAAACGGTGCTGAGTGTCTTTACTGCAGCTCCACCTCATTAATAAACTGCAGCTCGCTCAGGTAACGTGATCACTCAGCGCACGTGAACAAGAGCGGCAGAATCGCTCCACTGTACTCGATCATACTCTACTGTACTGAGAGGGGGTGGGAGTCGTGTAGTTGTTTTTAAACATTTGTTGCTCTCGCTGAGCTGTTACGCAATCGGAGGCTCACTGCTCCTGTTTTACAGCTTCGACCCCCAACAGGGCCTGAGGGTGTGTGTGTGTGTGTGTGTGTGTGTGTGTGTGTGTGTGTGTGTGTGAGGATCACCCAAGAAAGCCATACACCCAAGAAAGGACACACACACAAACACACACACACTATGGATGAGTGATAAACCAAACTTCTTACATCACTATACATGTATCGATGTAGTCTACTACATATTTTGCATTTTAACAAGATGGATCACCAAAACCTGCTCAAGAAAGCCACACACCCAAGAAAGGACACACACACACACACACACACACACACAAACAGACACACATACACACTATGGATGGGTGATAAACCAAACTTATTACATCACCATAAATGTATCTGTGCATTACAGTTGAACAAGATGGAGCACCTAAACACCTAAACTGAAATGAACAGGAATGAAATCAAGCAAAGGTTAAAATAAAGATAAAGAGATCGGTTTAGCCTAATCCAATCAGCTAATTCTTAGCCTGATATTCAGCAAAGCTGTTATTGTGGACAAATATCAGGACGATTTGTTTTAGGAGTTGTGTGTCCAGAGAGGTTTTTTTTTATTTCTTTAGAAAGTCTGTCCCAAGAGTTCCATCAAAGACACGACGTAGGGTTCTGACGCATCAGGCTATATCGCTGCATGTCCCGAAATGTTTTATTCCTCTTATACCACGGCAATCTGCCAACTCTAACAATTATTGTTTTGCTGTCATGTTACAGAGAAGCTCCTCTATCCTTGAAAAACGTACAGCTTTAGCGCTGACACTGGAGACTCCTTCCATCATTGCTTAATAAACGTCTTCTCTGAGAATCTGTTTAGGTGGAGTGTTCACCGTCTTCACAAGTCCCTGTGAAGGAGCTGTTACTACAGCAACGATAACGTATTAGAACGAGCGCATCTGCTGTCAGAGTTGCTGTTATAGAAAATGAATCAACACCTTCTGACCAATCAGAATCCAGAATTCAACAGCTCCACCCATATCTTAAACTGTTATAAAAGGTGAGGTAATTAGTGCTACACAGTGTGTCATCACTTTGCATAAATGGCCCTGGAAAGCACATTCATAAGTTTTGTGAGAATGATGTCACATCTCTTACACACACACACACACACACACACACACACACTCCTAAAAGCAAGGAACGGTGACCATGCAGCAGTGACTTAAAAGGCTCTAGCTGGTGAATAGCTCCTAACCCAGCTCCCAACCTTTCAAACCTGCCCACCTTCATTTACACACCAATGGAGGCTTTCTCTCAGGATCTACCCCGGCTTTTAAACCGCTGAACTCATCCCTTCCCCCTCAAAACTCTGGTACTATCTGCAGTACCAGAACTAACACAGACTTAGTTTTCAGATAAATTCTATAACAGACTGTGTTGTAAAGTGTTCTCCATGTTAGATTATACGTGACTACGTTCTGCTTACGTCAATCAGCGCAATCGGTATAAAAAGGTGGTATGAAACATAGACGAGCGGTGTAGCAGCGCTCACACTGAGATTTGAATTAAACGTTCTTTGGTAGGGGTTAGTCAACCAGAGCTAGCCAACAGCGGGCGTCTGTGAGCTCATGTATGCGGAAGAGGGCGGATAGCGAGTGTGTTACGCTGCCTTGTGACGCAGTATGATCGGCAGTGCGTTTGGCTGGCTTCACGTGTCTTGGAGGAAGCACGTGTTAGCCTTTACCTCATTGGTTACTAGCTGTCGTGTGATGGGGCAGAGCTGGCTGGGAGATGGGAATCGGTAGGTGACCAATTTGGGGAGAGAAATGGGATAAAAAATTGGACTCAGTTGTCTTTGGTTGGTGAATTGGCGTAATGTGTCCTAGGACCATCTCAAATCATTACCAAGGAATTCTTTTATGATGTGCGATCTTTGTCTCTGGGTACAAACCCGTACAGTGTAAACTCGACTTTAACAGACTCTTACTGAATTTTACAGAAAACCTAACCCTACAAGGTGCACTGTAATAATCGTCTCGGCCATTCTGCGCACAAGTCACGGATCATGTATATAACAAAACTCTCAGCAGGATGCTAGCGTTAACGTGGTGCAATGTTGCACAGTGGCTCAAAACCAATGTTCAAAACATTTTAAAAGCTTGCACTGATACTACACACTTCTCCATGAAATCTGAGCCACAGAAAGATGACACTGAGATAAAGAGGGACTTTAAGAAAGCGTAATCACACTGCGTGCGTTTGGCGATTCAGGAAAATCTGGACTGACCTGATACGGTATCATTGATACTACAAAGATTTCAGAAAGGACCATCGCAAGGCCATTACAGCAAGAGAGCAAGAACTTACTTGCGATAGTCAGGCGAGCTTTCTGGCTCAGGATAGCTCCATATTTGTTCTGAGCAAGGCACTGGTACAACCCTTCGTCTGATTTCTCTCCTTTTCTGCTCTCAGTCTCTGAGATGAAGAGCGATCCGTTGGAAAGTTGGTAGACGCGGTCTGACTCGACGATAGGAGATCCATTTTTCAGCCAACGGATCCGGATTGGAAGCTCACCCTGAGCCTGGCAGTCCATAACCACCACGTCCTTACGCAGGACCGTCGCATCCCGTGGCTCCTTAACGAAAAATAACTCACTGAAACACAACACACCTGAAAAGATAGACAGAGAGAGAGAGGAGAGTTACATTGCTGAATGAGTGATTACACTGAGAGGTTTCTATTCTGCTCTGAAGAACAGGGGTTCAGAGGAACATGGACGTTCCTTGGTTCTCAGAAAAATGGGGTTTGTTAAGCATAGACAAGGTGATCTTTCACAACCCACCAGTAACACTTATTATGTTTATTATCGACTTGTTATAGTTACTAGGTGATTATCTGGTCCCTTGATTTGAACAGATCCCAAACCTCAGTACCTCAAAAACTCATCACTTATAAATAACTTGGAAATTTAAAGCATTATGGCTTCAATAAACAGCTGAAATATTACCATACATATTTAAATAATGTACCTAATATTTAAATAGTTCTGGTCTTAGGGGATGATGGAATTTACTTCACAGTTTAGGAGCTTCCTGGCTGCAGAACCTGAAAATCTAAAGAACTTTGCAGAACTTGTACTCAAAATAACATGGACTCAAAGGATCATGAACACTGAAGCACTGATTCTGCCGTGTTTCTGTGATCATGTGTCTTTGCGGATTACACTTCACGCTGGTCTAATCCGGTTATTCATGCCTCCTAATGTCGGGCACCTGGGAGGAGAGTGACTCTATCCGTCCTTAAAATGATTTATTATACCCTTTGCATGAAATCTGGAAAGCCACTGATCCTACACTAGCGAGACGCCCGACACAAACACACACAGACTGAGACCTTCACAATATTACACCATCGTCAGCTCCTGTAGTTTTGATAGGAGACGTTAAGACGTCTAAGGGTACTTTCTGCAAATGTTCATAGCTTTCAAAAGCCTAAAAAAGTGAGATACCTGCCAGGTGTTCCACAACAATGTTCCTCCATACCATTAGTATGTATCTGTAACCTGGAAAGCTTTAAGAAATGATTTAAAGTACATAATTGGACCTTACAGATCACAACTCTAAAAGCTCATTAAAGGTATACCACATGCACATTCCCAGGTAAACTATATATACTGAAGATAAAAACTTGTCCCCCTGACATTTCTACCCCAGCGACAAGTAAAAGTGGAGTTAGGTACCTTTATGTCTGAGAGAGCAAGATGTAAAGTTAATACATCTGTAAATAATGTCATAATGCATCTATTCTGAGACATAACTGACTGGAAGGTGTTGATTTGATGTGAAAATTGTGGACTAAATCTTGAAAATTGTAAACAATTTGTGCAGATTTTATTATTAATTTATTTGCTCATTTTCAGTGTTAAATCATTTATATTTGTAAACATTAAATAAAATATATCATTAAAGTATCACTACTGTTTTGTTGGCAGTTTATGGGCAAACCTATACACATATATACTGTATATTCTGTATAGTATTATGTCTTGAAGTAGTTTGATACGATATTTTTGCCGCACCTGCCACCCTTGAAATAAGCCTTGCCACCCCGAATCCCATATCTAAGAGGCTTGCCGTGTTACGGATTATAACTAACTCAAATATAGTTTATTTATATAGTCATTGTAGTGTGTGTAGTTATTTTACCAATTAATCATTTCAGCATTACAAACTATGAAGTACTTATAAAGCCGATAATATAATGTAATTACGTGGCCATTCACTGTATAAAAGGGATATGCTATTTCTGCTTCTTTGAATGATAGTTTTGGAACAAGGTTATGGATGGAAAAGCAAGTCTGCAGATAATGGGGCTTTTTTGATGCTAGTTTAAAAATAGTCTGTCAAGATCATATTTTAAAGCTAATTAAATCGAATCAATTTCAGCAGAGAAAGGCTATGGCAAACAAAGGGAAAGTGTAAGTGTGGATAGTGCATCTACTGTACGGAGTACAGAACCATTTCGGTTGCATAGGGAACTCTATAGATATTAGACTGAATGTTTTTTTGTGTAGGTAAACAAATACATCTTTACATCAAGGAGAGCATTTTAGTGAAATGAGGCTGTGTAAAATGTTGCGGGTAAAATTAAACATTTAAATAAAGTAACAAGAATTTCAAGGCAGGTGAGTAAAACAATTACTATATTATAAACTAAACTATACTGTCACTGTTCTCTTATAAATGTCAGTGTCAATTAAAATGCCAAAAGGGGTTAGTTTCAGGTGTTTTTGTGTGGTTTTGAGATGTAGTTGGCTGGAGATTTGGGTCTTTGCCACCCCATGAGTAAAAATCTGGACACCTCACTGAATATGGATCATATTTTATATCAATTATGTGGTTTAGGACCTAAACAAAATAAAAAAAAAACAAGCTGAGAAAACCCTGTCAAGTCCAGTAAATGTGGTACTAGCTATGGTAAGAAACAAGCTAACTCTAAATAAAGATACAAAACTACTTCTCAACTATGTTGGAGTAAAAATAAAAATTTAAAAAAAAAATGTAGAAAGGTGAAACAACTTGATCGTTGTACTCTTGGTAATAAAAATAATAATAATTCAGTGAAGCAAATTAGTTGAAGGGGACATAAAAAGACACCTAGCGGCCTGAGGAGAGAAAAATGCTAGCGCTTTAGCACAACGGTTGTTTTGGGTCGCGCACGTGCGACGCGCGAGCGCTCAAAGAAAAATCCGTTCTCGCGGGTGATGAGTGATGATGAGTCAAGTCGAAATTCAGCACGCGCGCCGTCAAATTAAATTCAAACATCAACGGACAAAACGGTTCCTTTCACAGCTACGCTATAAACACTGTTATATTAAAGATTAGCAATTAAACCGCTTACATATGTGAATTATGTGAGTTATGTAAATTATGTAAATCACATCACAGTAAACGTCTTTGCCGAATTTGGTATCAGCACCCAGAGTGCTGGTATGAACTTTTTTTCCTGTGTAAACTGTTACATGTTCTCTTTATTATTTTAGTTAAAGTTGACATTAATTGTCACGTGATTTAAACACCAGCACTAACCTCATGTGTAATACAGCGGTTATTAGGATCTCTTACCTGGCACAAACACTGCGAGAAACAGCAGCGGTTGAAATAATATCCTTTTAAAACGCGCCATTTACTGGAGTTGTTCGTGCATGCTAGCTAGCTCTACACAGCACAGGCTGCTAACACAACCTCCTCTCTTGTCTCTCTGTCATACACTGACCCTCCGTGTGAGCTGCTGACCAGAGAGTCTGGGGACTAGTTTCTCCGGCGGATGGACACTTCCTCCATTCCTCCCTCCATTAACACCACCCCCGCCCACCACTACCACCACCACCGCCCCCAGAGCGCGGAGTACAGTTACCTAGGCAACCACACGCCCCGCCCTTAAAACTCCTAATCAGCCAATCCCACTGACTCCTTCCATAAACATGAAATAAACGTCTCCTTCCACAAAGCGTCACAATTTGACTTTGTTAAATAAGACACTAATCCATTTTTTATTATTAGGATTAGACTATGTGTTTACACTGAATGAGCTGTTACTATAGAAACAATCAAGTGCATTAATAAAAGCCTACTTATAACCCAACCGTTATAGAAAATTAATTAACACCTTCCTGATTCTGACCAATTAGATTCAAGAATTCAGCGACTTGTTAAACTGATCAGGAAAAAACTAACTGACCGGAAAGTTTATTTGTTCAGAGAAAAATGATAATTGATGAATAATTAATTGATGATAAATAATTAATTGTTAATTAATGATTAGTTAGTAAGTGATAATTAAGTATTTAAATCCTGTTTTTGATTAGACCTTTAATAACAAACAAAATATCACATAAACAATAATGTAATTTGTGATTATATGTTACGCTGAGATGTTGCTATGGCTTAACTTCAAACACTGATCTCAAACTTTTATTTAAAAAATGTAATTATTTCATTACACCACAAATCTATTAAGTTAATACTTAAGCATTTAAATCCTGTTTTAGAGTAGACCATCAATAACAACAACAACAACAACAACAACAACAACAAAAATAAAATAAAATAAAAAATAATGTTTTTTGTGATTATATATTACATTGAGATGTTGCTATGGCTTAACTTAAAACTTCTTTAAAAAAAATCCTAAATATAGCATCAAGACACAAAAGTTAATAAGTAGTAGTATCTATTTTTTAGTAGATCTTAAAACACACACACATAAAAATAATAATGTTATTTGTGATTTTATGTTACATCAAGCTGTTGCTTTATTGCATTAAGCCACAAATCTATTCATGTAATAATTATATACGTATTTAAATCCTGTTTGTGAACAGATCTTCAAACCTTAAAAAATCTGACAGAATTTTTTTTTTAAATGTTTTTTGTACTTTTACAGTACATCAAGCTGTTTACTACAGTGTTAAAACGTTTAAAAGTCTTGTGGAAAATCCCACTTATTGAATTAAGTCAAAAATCTTTTAAGTTAATAATTAAGCATTTACATTTTTTTTTGGGTCGACCTTCAAACACAAAACAAGAACAACAACAACAAAATGTATTTATATTTAGTATCTTAGATCAAAATTGTTTTACTTTTAACACTTATCCAAAGCTCTCATTGAAAATCCCAATTATCGCATTAAGTCACAAATCTATTAAGTTAATTATTATGTATTTAAATCCTGTGTTTTTTAAAAAAAATACATCTTCAAACAAACAAAACAAAACCAAATTATGACAAGCAATGTTATTAGTGATTTTACAGTACATTAAGTAGAGCTGTTGCTTTACATAAACATTTATCCCAAAGTATTGTTGAAGATCCTAATTAGACAATTAATTTGATTTATTAATTATCTATTAACTGTTAATTAGATTTAATTAGAATTAGACACTGAGAATTAGGGTTGCACAAGATGAGCAAAATTAGCATATTGTGAATACATGGCTATACTGAAACCAAGGATGATCTTACATTTTAATTTTTCAATAAAATACAGAAATATAATAAGAAAACAAAATAAAACAACAGCAACAACAAACTATTGAACCAGTGATGGTCATGGATAAAAATTTACCAACAGTTCATTTAACCAAAACTATTTTTTTTGGATCATGTATATGTTAATATGCAAATATGGATATTTTCATAGTTTCAGAAACTGAGATATGTTTCTCTTTTGCTTGTATCTGACTCAGAAGTAAAGTTCTAGCACTTCCACTGAAAGACGCAACACCTAGCTCTACATTTATAGCCTGATCTACTGGAAAGACAGTATTACTTACAACTTGTAAAGAATTTTAAACACACAGTATGAAAATGAGTTCTTATTTTGATCATCATCATCATCATCATCAGTCTCTGTCTCATCACCTGAGGTAAAAGTCACTGGTGGAGTTTAAACACGAGCCGCATCGTCATCTCTTCACTCCACCGATCTCTGTTCACGCTAACATCAGTGACGAAATAATCACTGACTCATTCATTCACTTCTGTTCTTTTAGATCCGTCTCTTGTCATTAACATCTTTTTATTCGATCATGAGAACATTTTAAAACTTTGCCTGCTGCCGTCTGTTCAGAGTGTGTAAGTGCTCTTCTCTGTTTTGATGATGATGTGACAGTGTAGGAGCATCGCGGACATTGAGAAAATCACGCTAGCTAGCTAGCAAAGTTTTAGACGTCTTTAGGCAGACGGTTTTTATTGCTATGTGTGTTAAACTGATTTCTTACACAACATGTATCTTTACAGGAAGATGCAGAGGTGCAGTTAGAAGTGGTTAGAAAAACAAAATGTTGGTTAAAACGTGACTTTTTGCTTTTTGAATTTTTTTTGGCTGTTTTCAGGAAATCAGCCACTTCGACATCCAAAGCATTTTCGCAGACAACCATACAAATCTGATACCCATATCAGAGCTTTGAATATCAGATTATACTGCTCCGATACCAGCGTCCTCTTAATAACCGAGCTTTGAATAAAATACATCAGGGGATCGTAAAATAAGTCAAACCTCATCAGACACTGATCCAGTATTGTCTCAGGCACCAGTACTCTTTATCAGATCAGTACAATCCGAATTAAAACAAAATCATGAACCTGTTGTGTATCGTAGGTAAAGATTTTCATACAGTTTTGACCATTTTTTCTGCCGTGATTGACCGACACACCCAATTCTAAATCCTCTCCAGGATCTCTGAGATCATCAGTATTACAACGATGTCATGCAGGCCGATTGAAAAGCTATTTAACCTCATTTCGGTTGTAGCTATTGATATGAAACCTCTATAATTTCCATGCTTAAGTGTGGGAAAAGGGTGTTTTCCTCTCGTTTTGCTGAACAGACCTCACAGCTGGGCTTTTGTGTGGTGGGTCCGAGGGTCCGGTGGGAGGTCAGGTCACTCTCCTCCTCCATACAGAACGAAGAGGAGGATCAATAATTTTGTGTACTGTCCAGCTGTCCAGCTCTCTCTTATCAATGCTCTGATTCAGAGCCGGTAAATTTGCTGCTATAAACACATACACACACACACACACACACACACACACACACACACACACACACACACTTTTCATGACCAGCTAGGCTTCTGTACTTGTTCGTGGTGGGAACTTCTGAATTAAGGGCCAAATTTGAGACTTCTTTAGATCTTCTGTTTAATGTAAACGATACAGTATGTTTTGTATGTTTTAAGTTTGTTGTATGTGTCGAGACTTACGTTTTAAGTTAAGTTTTAAGTTAAGTTAAGGTGTAAGTTTTAAGTTACACCACCCCGTTCCTCATTATTTTACAATAACAGTGTGGCATGGAGTGTCTTGTTCTTCACATATGAAATCTTCATGAAGTAATAAAGTACATTTACACATAAAGTGCTTTAGGTAATGTTTACTTAATCCATAACTAGAAATAAGTCTATATAAGTTAAAATAAATGAAACCACGGCATGTTAACTGTTGATAATCAGGTCAGTCAGTGTTAGAATCACAATATTTGAGAACTTAAACTGAAGAATATTTGAGAAATATTCAGAACACTATAACACACCTGAGGGTTAATAATTAGAGTCATGCTGCATTTGACTAAAACATGTAACTCGGAAAGTGCTCCCTCAACCTGGAATTTCTAACCGGAACGTTGGGAAGGTGTCCTCCACCCTGAGTTCAGCAAGTGACATCAAATCAACATGGCCGCTCAGAGCATCATCGGTAAATAACACCACTTTAAATGTGTTTATAGTGGTATTTACTTCAGATCAATCAACACGGACACTTGTTGAGAGTTGGTTAACTCTGTAACACTGACTGTACAGTACACTTAGCTGGCTAGCTTGTTGCTAACAAAACACATGTGTTCATGGAGGTGTCAATGTTTTTTTCCCACTTTGTAGCTTGAAAACGATGGAATTCTGATTTCACACTTCCGGGTTAAGTCGAATGCAGCTTTCCAACAAAGTCGTGTGTGGCAAGAAGCTAACTGGTGAAGTGAACAAACATTGCAGGTATTTAATCTTTATTCATCACTGTTTCCCTGTGTGTGTGTGTGTGTTTGTTCCACTCTGGCCTCTCGAACTGCCAATATGCAAATGGAGTCGGGGTCAGAGGTCGCCTGCCGATGGCAGATCAATACAAGAAAAAGTCATAATCACGGTAGGAAAGGAAAGAAGATCCGGCATTGGACAGCGATGATATCAGTCAGCACACAAAGTTGTTCTGGAGCCCGAAGCCCTTCCCCCTTTGACCTTTCAGGGTCCGAGAGGCTGAATAGGATGGTGTGTGACCTGTCACCTGACTTCTGGGGTGGAGTGGAGGGGAGAAGAGAAAAAAAGAAAGGAGAAGGGGGATGGGACAGGAGAAGAAGAGAAAACAAGATCTTTGTCACTTACTACTTTCATAAAAGGGCCTCCTGCTGCTCTGAAACTTTCAGGTTTCACTGAAGTTACGTTCCTTAAAGCAGAAGTTCAGCCAAAAATACAGTGTACAGATACATTTTTTAAACACTGTTTTACCCTGAATGCAGTAAATTGTCCAAAACATGTACGTTGTCTGACTTTAGATCAAAGACTCTGCATCCAGGTCAGCATTCACGTTCCCTCTTTTACCTAAATCGCCAATTAAAATGTGATTAACATTCTTTGCTATTTTTATTTGTTGTTAATTAAATAATCTACTTATTATACTTGCTCTATTGATTTTGATTTTTTCACATTGTTTAAATTTTACCCTCACTCCAACCAGATGTGAGTTCGAGCATACAGTCACGCCAAAGATGAAACAGATGAACGAGGATACTGACGTATGTATGCTGTGTATGATTTAGACATACCAGTTTTACAAAGCTGAACATAGAAATGTGCACTACATACATTATATTACTCATTATACTCATGTATTATTACACATTAATTAACATCATGTATCGTTTCCCCCCAAATACTCAATCAAGTGCAATCATTTATTACTCATTCGTGACTTATTAATTAGCGTTATGTAATGTTTTACCCATGAATACTCAAACTATCAAGTGCAATCCTTTATTACTTATTATACCACAGTGCAGGTAAATTCTCGAATCTGATTGGTCAGAAGGTGAGCATTATTTCTGTATAACAGTACAGCTCGGACAGAGGTTTCGCTATAACATGAATGACAGGTTTATATTAATGCGCTCGTTCTGATACGTTATTGTTTCTATAGTAACAGCACATACACAGGGACTTGTACTGCGGACTCTCCACTTAATCTACTACTAATAATAAATGAATTTAACAAAAAAAAAAATGTTGTCGAACAAAAAAAAAACATAATTGAGGACACATTTGTATCACATTTGTGGAAGGAGTCTCCAGTGTCAGCGCTTTGTAACAGTCATGATGCTTTGCAAAGGTTCTCAGCACAGAAAAGTCTTCAGGACAGAGACGTTTATGCTTTGTGACTTCTCTGTAAAAATGAAATCTTATGTTTTTTTTGAGCGAGAGAGAGAGCAAGAGAGAGAGAGCGAGAGAGAGTGAGCGAAAGAGAGGGCGAGAGAGAGAGCGAGAGAGAGAGAGGCCGGTGAGGGAAGGACTGTTTATTGTGGCTATAATGTAAGTGAGAACAGGAACTAAGTTGTCTCTTGGATGTCCCACAACTTCAAATCTAACTATAAACCGTTAAAATGTGTGATATTGCATATTAAATTAAACATTGTAATCGTTGGTAAATCGCTGTGGTATAAGTGGAATAACAAGCTCCAGACCAAGTTGTTATACAAAAATAATATTCCTCAGGCTGGTCCGTTTCGTATTGAGCCTCATCACAGCGTCCCGGTGTGTATTATTCACGTCTAACCCCACGGTGTTATTCCTTACTTAATTAACATCGCACTGTTTTCCCAAAATACTCAACATATCAATCACTTATTACTCAGTTGTTACTTATTAATTAATGCTGGTTTTACTTTGCAATCATTTATTACTTATTATTTGACAAAAATGGAAGTAATAAATGATAAATGATGTAGCTTTCTGTAATTTTCAGTGTTTTACACAAACCTCACATTCGCCTCCAAACACGCTGGCTGTTCTTCATCAAGGTTAAACATAATGACCACTGAATAAAATGATGGGAGATTCCAAACTTCTGAATGGTAGTATACGAGTGTGTGTGTGTGTGTGTGTGTGTGTGATTTAATAACCACTTCACTTAACATGTAGTGCATCTACAAACCACAGTAGTGTGTGAATATGCTGCAGGAAAGCGCCCTCATGTGGTGACACACTGTATTGACCGAGTCACTGAGAGACGAAACATCAATCTGTGCTACAGGAACCACAGGAAACAAAAAAAACTGCACAAATGAGGAGAGATATTTCCATTTCTCTTTATTTGTTTCCCCAAAATATGTTGCCAATAACACTGGCACATAACCCGATTAAACCATTATGATTTATATTCCAGATTAAAGGCATGTTTTCATTTATAATAATTTTATCTCCTTATATTGCTGAAAATGGTGGACCAGAGCGGGGAAAAAATAAAAACAAAATAAAATTAATAAATAAACTATAAATATATTGAGGGAAAATCTTTTTTTAAAAAAAAGGTGTATGTATTTCTAAATGCATTATTAATTCAATTGTTAATTCATACAAAATATTTCTATTTATAAAAACTGATAGGCAAAAATACTACTTATATTTTCTTTGTAAATATAATTTTCAATTGATTGACTATTTATTAGCAACTAAGGACTATAATTCTTAAGATATTTATTTATAATTTTATTTATTTTCCTTTTTGCCCCCTGGTCCTCCACACAGTAACTTTGTACAAGTGCTAAACATTTGCTCCTCTGATTAAAGGGTGAATATTCTGATAAAATTCCTAATCAGTTTAAGAAAGAAAAAAAAAAAAACTCTAAACAACAAGGATTTGTTTTAACATGGAGCAACAAAACAGCTGATCAGCTGATCTCACAGACAGACGCGGGCACTGAAGTTTAACAGTCTGATAAAACTCTACAGTGAGAAAGAGAAAGTGCTTACGCTCAGCATGTAAACATATCCGAGAAACAGGCCAAGCTGAGGATTTCTTCCGGAAACCAAACACGAGTGAGGACGAATGAGCTCGCTGGCCGAGACCCAGACGCGGATTAAGACTAAATCTGTTGTTATAAAAGACCCTCTGAAGGTGTTAAAGTACAAAATTTGATATGAAGAGAAAAGATTCTAGACCTTGTGTTTCCTGAAGCGAGCCGCCGGTAAACCAGGTTCACGTAAACGCCGTTTTAAGGCGTGTCGAAGGAATAAATCGAGAGGAAAAAAAACAAACAAACAAAAAAAAACAAAAAACAGAAAGGACAGATAAAATAAGACAAAAACAAAAGCGTCTATAACGAATACTGCCACCAAACCCTGAGATGGAGGCAAAACCGCGTGAACACTTCTTCAAAACACCAAGAACACTGCTGATGGGTATTAATATCAAGAGCGATATCGTGATTTATACATTTATAGGCGAGTTTATAATCCGTAGAATAACTGCAAATGATACAGTGCATTATACAGGCTGTTAATTCATTAAAAAAAAACAAAAAAAAAACACTGAGTATACTGTCCAAAAAAACTGCAGACAGTTCACTTCAAAAAGCGTACGCGATTGTGCAATATAGATTCTCTGTGCTGACGGTAAAACCTGCAGGTGCTTAAGTCTACATACATGTATATCGTTTATTTGGATCGGTGTACAGAAACGTACATTTGTGTAAACGTCGTAGAAAGCCGCGAGCTCGTGATGCAGAGCTTTAAGCAGTGATAATAATAGCATTGTGGGATTTTCTGTAGATCAGGCTTCCTCGACACCGTGACTGCAGATAAAAGAGTGTCTTCTCTGACAGGTGTGTCACTGCGACACGAGCGTGACGTGAGCACCCGACGTGCCTCGTACGCCCGCGACACCCTCTGTGCCTTGTTGTCCATGGTAACGCCGTCGCCGCGACTCCTCTAGTCGACTCCGTCGAAGCCCTGAGTGTTCTCAATGGCAATGTTGAGCTTCTCACGGAGCTCCTCGAACGACTCGTACGGAGGCAGATCCAGACGGTTAAAGCTGAGAAACAGGAAGAGAAATTTTTTTTTAAATGTAAACGTTTTTTATGTGATTGCATAAGTATTCACCCACACGGCTGCGAAACCCCTACATTAGTTCCGGTGGGATTGGCTCTGGATCCATCGCTACCCCGACCAGGATGGAGAGCTTACTGAAGATGGATAAATTAATAAACTAGATGAATTTCATCTATCTGTGTGCAGTTAAAGCGCCACACGATCTCAGTATAAATATACCTGTTCCTGGAAGAACCCAGAGTTTGAACATTCCTGAACAAACAGCATCATGAAGACCAAAGATCTATCAAAATAAATTCTTGAAATGTATCGAGCAGGGTTTGGGTTTAACAAATATCCCAAACTTCAAACATCATTCAGGGCACCATTATATCCACCAAAATGAGTAAAGAGGGGATTAGTCAGAGAATCAACCAAGAGGCCGAGGGCAACCCTGGAGAAGATGGAGAGATCCACAGCTTAAACAGGAGACTGGACTTTATGAAAGAGTGGTGAGAAGAAAGCAGTTTAAAAAAAAAAAAAAAAAAAAGCCATATAAAATCCCAATTGGAAACTCAGAAAATATGTGGAAAAAAGGTTCAATTTTGGCTTTGGCACAAAGCTATAAACTTGACGCAAACCCAACACCCTGAAAACACCATGTCTACTCTGAAGCAGGGTGGTGGTAGCATCGAATTCTGAAAATGACTGTCCTTCGTAGGGCCTGGGAAACTGGTTTTCATCAGTAGGGACTGGGACACTGATCAAGTTTGTGACGCAGCCAAATTACAAGGCAATGCAAGAAGAAAACCATCGAGTCTGCAAGAGACTTTAGACACAAACCATGTACTGACCCAGGGAGGCGAATATTTATGCAATTTAAAAAAAAAAAAAAAAAAAAAAAAAAAAAAAAAAAAAAAAAAAAAAAAGCATCAATAAAACAAATGTTTTGCACCTTAGATGTTAGACGTACTGTGTGAATCAAATGCTAATCATCCCAGTTAAGTGCCTTTTAGTTCCAGGTTATAACACTACACAATGTGGAAAAGTTGAAGGGGGGTGAATACTTATGTAAGGTATCGTATGTATTACACACGCAGGGTGAAGGCTGTGTGTTACTCACCATGTGTGAGCTCGGGGCAGTTTGTCTCGGGTTCCCCACTGCTCGATGGTGAATAACTGCGGCCCGTTGGACCCTAACCATCCGCAATAAACACAGCGACATTCAGCATGAAACATTTCACACGCACGCCGTTCACTAGGAACATTTATTAACTCTCATCTCTGTTCTTTCGCTCCTTCACTGACAGCACACCAATCTCTGTTTTTAAAATGGTGAAGGGGCGGGGCTAACCATAGAGCTCGGCAAAACCGTTCATCGGCACGCGAGACGTTCCCGTCACAAACTGCAGCAACCGGATTCGCTTCTCCGCATCCATCAGCAGCACAGCCTGAGAGAGAGAGAGAGAGAGAGAGAGAGAGAGAGAGAGAGAGAGACAGAGACAGATAGCACAAACAACAGAGAGAAAGCCAAAAAAAGACACACACACACACACACACACACACACACACACACACACACACACACACACACACAGAGACAGACAGACAGATGAATAGGGACAGAGAGAAAAAGAAGGATAGAGAGAGACAGAAAAGATAAACAGGGAGACAGAGAAAGATAGACAGATAACCAGTACAAACAACACAGAGAGAGGGAGAGAGAGAGAGAGAAAGACAGATAGCACGAACAACAGAGAGAAAGACATAGAAAGACACAGAGAGAGAGAGAGAGAAAGAGAGACAGATAGATGAATAAGGGCAGACAGAGAGAGAAAGAAGGATAGAGAGAGACAGAAAAGAGACAGAGAGATAATCAGTACAAACGCAGAAAGAGGGAGAGAGACAGAGTGAAAGACAGATAGCATGAACAACAGAGAAAGACGAAGAAAGACAGAGAGAGAGAGAGACAGACAGATGAATAGGGACAGAGAGAGAAAGAAGGATAAAGAGAGAGAGAAAAGATAAACAGGGAGACAGAGAAAGATAGACAGAGAGAGATAGAGAGATAACCAGTACAAACAACAGAGAGAGAGAGACAGAGAGAAAGACAGATAACATGAACAACAGAGAGAAAGACAAAGAAAGACACAGAGCGAGCGAGCGAGCGAGCGAGAGAGAGAGAGAGAGAGAGAGAGAGAGTTTAGTTCTGATGTAGCAGGCTTTCAATCAACTGTGCTCATTAGAATATTAGGCCACGCCCACTGGACAGTCCTAAGATCAGTCTGATCAGCGAGTTCAGCTTGTACAGGAGGAGAGTTTAACTTTTTTTATTTTATTTAAACTTTGCCAGATATTTTAAGATCACTTGTAATCTCAGTGTCTAACAAATGTTACATATTTAATATAATTTTATTTTCTTTGACTTTGAAGTTGATATACTGCACAAAGTTAAACCCGTCAGTACAGTGAGGTCCTGATTACACATGGGCTTAATTAGTCCAAACGATCCACACTCACCTTCCAGAACCACTGGATGACGGGCTGGTTGGGCCCGTAGCCGTTCTTATACTTGGTGTTTTCTCTCCAGTCGTTAACGTCCACGTCCCCCAAACCACACATCAGCAGCTGCGGGCAAAACGAGCGACAGGACAAAGAAATTACGGACAGCGACACATGGATTTTTGAGACAAATGTAAGGAATTTTGAGACAATTTCTACGCTTGAACGTAAATAAAACTCACCTCCAGCTCGTTCTCATCGAAGATCTTAATCAGATCCTGCGGGATGAGCTCGTAGAAGCCCTGCGAGGAAATCAGATAGTAAATGAACATCCAGTCCTTGAAGGAGAGGACGTTAAAAACACACACACACACACACACACACACACACACACACACACACACACACACACACACTGCATTACACAGCTCATGTGTTCTATAGTGTAGTGTTGCTTTTCCAGTTAATGTTGCGCTGTAATAGTAAAATTACTGTTACCACTCAAATAAAGGTTTTATTCCACTCTCTCTTTCTCTCTTTTCAGTTTAATAAGACAACAAAACTTAAAGTTACAGCTTTACCTCTGCCTGACTGTACAAAGCGCCGACACTGGAGACTCCTTCCATAAATGTGAAATAAACCTCTCCTTACAGAAAATCACAGACTGCACCGATTGTCTTTCTTCTAAAAACATGTTTTTAAAATACATACGATCTAAGAACGAGTGCATTCATATAAACCTGGGGTTTGCAGCTGCACTACTGTCAGAGCTGCTGTTCTAGAAAATTAATCAACACCTTCTGACCAATCAGGATCCAGAATCCAACAGCGCTGTGGTATAAAACAGATTACACCATGACCAAAGTTAATGCTTTTTTTCCTGACGGGATGAACAGTGGGTTATTTTTTTAAATATTAGGACGCCTCTAACGTCAATAAAATTGAATCACGGCTGCAAATTAACATCTTGGAATGTAGCCATGACGACAGAAATAGGTAACGGTTCAGGCTAAGTCTGTGTCTTTGCCATCATTTCACTAAACGACCTGGGTTTACACAAAAAGTCGCAAAGAACAGAGCGAGATAACGTCTTCTGAGACGTAACCGTAACAACAACTGCGGCTGAAGGATTGGAAAATCAGCTCCTTAAAACGACAACGAGTTAGCAAAGCGTAAGCAAAGATAAGTAGCCATGCTAACAGGTAAAGCTAAAGTTATTACCTACTGCTGAGTGAAAATTCTCTTCGTTGTCTGAAATGTTTGTATTTACCTCCTTGAAGGCGGACATTTGCTTCTGGACCCGGTTCACAAATCTCCACTGCATCACAAGGCTACGAAACAGAACACAGTGCATTAAATACATCTGGGGGGAAAAAAAACAAAACCCAGCAGCATCTTTAACCGTGCTCACAATACTGCAGATTTCACACAACGGCGTTAAACAGAAAACGTGCTTCTGTGAACTCACTGGATGTACTCCTTCTTGTTGGAGTCGGTGACGACGATGTCGGCGCCGCCTGGCTTTAACTCGTGCTGGTGCGTCTACAAGAAACAAAAAACGCATAACACGATTAATAAGAAACGCGGTCACTCTGAAAAAACCTCAGCCGTCACTAAGTCTGTCCTGTAACCGCACCTGAGCTGCACCTGAACACCTGAGGTGCGCTCTTAAACCTGCCATCATTAATGCATCCTGTTGCACTTGACAGTAAGATTCACATTTTAACTAAAATACACTTCGTTCAAGCCCAACATGCTTCCATAAAAGGGTTAATTGTTACAGGGAAGTGCTGGTGTTCAACATGAACGCCTATCCAAGCCTTTACAGACCTAATAACGACACATATGGAGATATATTCGTAAGCCGATATTCGTAAAAAACTGTCATATCCTTGCCAATTATTAACTGCAAAAGAAAATAAAACAACATGAAAAGAAGAGGTGAACAGTAAGAAGCATACAGTAACACTACATTTTTAATACAAACCTTTTACAAGTGGCTTGTCTAATGTCTTTAGTGAAACAGCGAAAGGTTTCTGATCATCGCAGGAGAGCGAAACCAACAGCGCTTTAAATCACGAGCAGTTTACGTGCTAGATTTGAACAGTCATCGTAGACGGGTTTAATCTTTGTGACGGAACAAAGACAGAAAGCGAAGGCGCCGGGGTCGAGCGTCTTTCAAGCGGAGAGCTCAAAAACACCCGCGCAACTGTCAATCATTCCGTATTCATGTGTCGATCGGTTCATCTGCTGCTTTTACTAGGGGGAAGAAGACGACTGCTCTTTTGGCGTAATTTTTTGCGTCAGGTCGCGTAAAAGGTCGTCAGGTCTGAAATGGTCATTTAAATAATTTTTTTTTTTTTTTGGTATTTCTGCTCTAATTTGTTGTGTGAAAAATTTTGAAACAGCTTTTCCAAATTTTGGACTGGGGTGAGATCACCTGTCCAAAGAGCTCCTCGTCGATGGTGAAGCGGAGGTCCAGGTCAGTGGGGTCGTTCTCCAGGATCCATTTCAGAGAGTTAAAGTACTCGCTGTCCTGGAGTGGCACACACACACACACACACACACACACACACACACGCTTAGGCAATGACTGTGCAATCATCTGGCACACCAGTTGCATACCAACAACACTGAGTAGTTATATAAATTGTGGCTTTATAATATATATAATAATATATATCTATAATAAACCCCAAAAACGTATCTTAATTTTTTTTTTTTCAACGTTTTAATAGGACAAAGGATTAGAATTATGCCACTCACCACAGACTCCATGTCCTGTAATGTGATTGGCTTCTGCAGCATCATCTTGTAGAACGGTCGAATGAAAAATGCTGAAGAGAAACAGTAGCATACAAATAAATATTTTAAAAAAAAAAGTTTATTAATGACTAACATGCCATTTTTATCCATTTATATGTCCGTTTAATGTTGTTTCAGAAGTTTGTTCCTGTTCTCACTGACACTATGTGGCCAAACGTTTGTGGACGTGACACCCATACGTGTTACGAGAAATGAAAAACGCCTACGTTTAGAGAAACGGTTATGTATCGAGCGGCGAGCTCACGCGTACCGTCCAGCAGCTTGCCGTGGTAGACCGCCATCCCCGCCACACGCCCGATGAATTTGAAGTAGGACAGATGATCCTCGTTGCAGAGGCCTGAGTTTGGGTTGATCTGCAGCGTGAAGTTGTCCCTGTAAAACCAGCACACTGCAGTTAAACATTTACAAAAAAATCATGACATCACCCTGTGTACATTTCATATCGTACATATTGCTTTATCTACAGCCAGAAACGTATCATCTTACAGAGCAGAGTATTCAAACAGCCCGTAATAAGGGTTGAACATCTCCTTGGAGATGAGGAAGAACCACTCTCTGGCCACGCCCCCGTAGTCCAGCCCCCTCTCCCCTGCAAACTCCACCCAGAGGCGGGCCTTGAGGAGGTCGGGTCGTTTGACGGACAGGATGCGGCGGTACGAGTCCTCCAGAAGAGCGTTCCGTCTCACGGACATCTCGAAACGATTCGGGATGTCTCCCTGCAGAGAGAGAGAGAGAGAGAGAGAGAGAGAGAGAGAGAGAGAGAGAGAGAGAGAGATGATGATGATATTACGAGCTGGCTGCCCAGAGAGAGCAAGTTACACTTCTTATCCATCTGTCTTAACTATCACCAAATTCCAAAACTATTCTATCCCAAAGTTGAAATTATTTGTTCCGACTTCAACAAGCTGGAGAATGACACACAACTTCGGTATTTTCTTGGGGAAAAAAAAAAAGAGACTGCATTTCACGAGACAGAGAGAGAGAGAGAGAG
Source organism: Pangasius djambal (assembly GCA_022985145.1). NCBI lineage: Eukaryota > Metazoa > Chordata > Actinopteri > Siluriformes > Pangasiidae > Pangasius > Pangasius djambal. Next base: position 2,012,612 of record CM040980.1, read on the forward strand.
AGAGAGAGAGAGAGAGAGAGAGAGAGAGAGACAGACAACCAGCAGACAGACAGAGAGAGAGAGAGAGATGGGGAACAGAGA
>CM040980.1:2026444-2051276 GCA_022985145.1 Pangasius djambal
CATCCATCCATCAATCCATCCACTCAGCTGCCCATCCATCTGGTCATCCATACATCAGTCCATCCACTCAGCTGCCCATCCATCTGGTCATCCATCCATCAATCCATCCACTCAGCTGCCCATCCATCTGGTCATCCATCCAGCCATCCATCAATCCATCCATCCACTCAGCTGCCCATCCATCCATCCATCCAGCCACCCATCCATCCAACAGTCCATCCATCCAGCCAATGACCCAGTCACCTGCCCATCCATCCAAGTTATTCGATATTGGCACTTGGGGCATCCAATGAGTGATCAGAAAACCTATTCATCCATCCATCCAGCCATCCTTCCAGTTGTCCATCCATTAATCTGTCCCAAAATCTACCTGCCCATCCATCCATCCATTCACCTATGTGCCTAATCATCACCCATCCAACCAAAAAAAACCCCCCAAAAAACCCAAAAGCCTTCCAAGCCTTTGATATGTTTTACTGTCAGCTATTTTACAGAAAGCACAGCTTTCCCACTCTACACAAGTGCTTTATCAGTCACCTCTCAGACATGGTGAGCAATAACAGCAGTGGAAAAATGCTCAGCATAATTATCCGGAGCGGTTCGGCCTGGCTTACGTTACTGAACACCAGGGGAAAAAGTCAAGTAATGCCAAATCTTTGAAGCACAAGCTCTGTGGTGTGCGCTTCAAGAGAACCAACTTTGATCATTCAGGAACTTGATTTCTATTCACCAGCTCTTGGGCTACAGTGGGACGGCATGAACGTTATCCTCAGAGCTGCATCAGACGAATCGGTTCGGGGAAAAGTCGAAACCGTGCAGCGCTTTGACCCTCTAGGTGGAGCTGTGCTGTGGTTCACTCGGCTTATCGGTCAAGCTGGAAACACTCCTCTAATCTTGCCACTGATGTTAGCTGATAGAGAAAGCTGTGAATCATGGGATATGGTAGGAACATTGGTTCCAGGCCACCAGAGTAAATAATATTCCTGACCTGCTGCATTCTGCTAACGGTAAAATAGCATTTCTAGGACAAACAAACAACTCAACATCACTGCTAAAAATAAATAAGTAACTAAAAAATTTAAATAAATAATAATTTATTAAAACACAAAATCATTTTCAGCAATTCATTGGCTGTGAGTTTCAATCCCAGGATTTAATTTGTTTGCTAACACATGCTGCAAAAAATGAAACATAAAAAAAGCAAAAAAAAAAAAAAGTTAAACAAATTTAAATAAAAGTAAAAAATTTACCAAAAAAATATGAAAAAAAAGAGTCGAGCACTGAGTCACTTGTGCTCAATACACAAGGAAGTAATTATATTAATGACTCATTTAAAATATGTTATATGTCACATCTAGTGTTTATTTCCTCTTTTTGTTCGTTTTGCCGATTCAAATCTCCAGAACACATGGCATTTCTGCAGCTCTACAGCTCTGTGCTTTGGTTCAGTTTAGCATCTTACACCTATAAAACAATGCTGCACCCCAAAACACACAGCATGATTGATTCACTTCCTGCAGGTGAGTCGATTCGGAGTCGAATCACTCACCCAAGCGCACTGAGACCACTGCTGTCTAGGCAGTTCAGTAAGCTTGCTTTCTTTCTCCGGTTGTTTGCACACATGATGATGTGTTTGTGTCAGAGAGACAAGTGCAGTGATCACAATCCATTTTGACAGCCTGTCAATCAAATAAGCCACGCCCCGAGTTTATGGCGAATATTTAAAATATAAACATATATTTAAATGAATATTTAAAATATATTCAGTGTAAAATATTTACAGTTTCAGATCAGTTGTGCTGCATTTTCAATATTACAGTTCTACATCTGGGTTGCATTCTGCTTTACTTTATGTACTCTAGATCAAAGCATATCCAAAAGTAAAATGATTTGTAATGTCAAGCTAGTGCGAAAGGCTTTTAGTTACGTTTACCGGATTTAATCTGGCATTTGTAAAAACCAATCCTGTGGTTTGCCCTTTTCATACCACACTTGTTTAAACTGTGTCAGCTGTGCAGCTGGTGTTTTGATGCACAGACGTCTGCGGCGCTCTTTTCGTTGAGGGCCATTACAACTGCGAGGAGGTATCCCATGATTCAAAGCTCTCTCATTCACAGGCACCATCAGTGGCAGACATCAGAGAATTGCTTCCAGCTTGAGTGACAAGTAAAATCGTGCGCAACGCAGCGACGACAGCGGAAAAACAAACTTGGAGGAGGTCAAAATTTACACACACACATCTGCTACCTATTTACATCACAGCGACTGCTCTTGGCCTTTCAGAAAGCGTTCAGCCGTGCAACAGACCACTCCTGGAGTGACCTTGAGAAGAAAATGTGTGGTACTGAGAGTCCAGATAACGTGTGCGAGTTTCCCTGGAGTGCGGGGCCGAGGCCGCTCTGTACGGACGAGGAGTCCCTGCCTTAACGACCGGATCAGCAATAATTAGAGCCACTAATGCGCTGGAATGTGCCATCTGCATAGGCCTTCTCTTAAATCGACTGTTTATGGGAACATCATTCTTGGCATACAATCTTAAGTCTCGAGCTACAACTGGTCTTGTCTGAGGAACCCCATGTGCCCTTTACACCCTGACCTGAAAGCAATTTAAGTTCCATAACCTTTCTAATTTCTGTCAGAGGATCAGCAGAGGATTAGCACTCTGCGCGTTCAAGCAAATAAAAGTGAAACAACAACTAAAATACAGTGATACTGCTGAGTTCTCAAACCTGATTGGTCAGAAGGTGTTGATTAGTTTTCTGTAACAGCAGCTCTGACAGTAGTGCAGCTGCAAATCACAGGTTTATATGAATACACTCCTTCTAATATGTCATCGTTTCTATAGTAACAGCTCGTCCACAGGGACTCGTACAGAGGGCGCTCCACATAAACAGAATAAAAATGTGTGTAATCATTGATATGGTGAATTTTTATATAAGGAGATGTTAAATAAACATTTGAGGAAGTGTCAGGGCTTTGTTACAGTCAAACGTAAAGCTGTAACTTTAATGTTTAAAACATCTTCAGGACGGAGGAGTTTACGCGTCGTGGTTTTTCTTACTGACTTCGAGAGAGAGAGAGAGAAAACGAGAGGCTTATAATGGAACGACTGTTTATAGCGGCTGTAAAGTAAGCGAGAAGAGGAACTACCTTTTTTCGACGATGTTCCACATTAATCGTAACTTTAAACGGAGTAAAAGTGTGATGTGTCATTTAATGTGTCACAAATTGCTGCGGTATAAAAGAAAGAAAACACTTCGGGACGTGCTGTTAGAGGAAAATCATCACATTCAGGGTCATAACAGTAAGATTAACAAAAGATAAAAGTGGGACGTTTTAAGTGTTTACACGTAAAGTGTTTGCTAATAAATCACAATTTACACAAATCTAATTTTGACTCTAAGAGTGATAATCATTGTCTACGGTTCTTCAAACCTAAAAATAAATAAATAAATAAAACAAAAGATTGAGTTCTTGACGGAGATCACCAACCATCTCTGAGCCACCAGTTGAGAACCACTGAACTACACAAGACAAATCATATCTAGCGAATACTTCTAGATTGCAGAATGTGTAAAGATTAAAGGGGCGTATAAATACACACGGTATATATTTAAAGTGTGTTTAACTGTTTAAATGTTAGATAGGCCTCATACAGGGAGTCATGGACAGGAAAAGCCTGCTATTATTAATAACAGAGATGTATTAGAGACTAGAAATAGGGACGCAGGACGCATTAGAGACCAGAAATACCCCGTCAGCCCCACCACACCCCGCCCCACCCCACCCCTCCCGAACCCCAGCAGCTGACTTCGAGCCATGTGCACTCCGCTCAGATCATGTCGTTAAATTTGATTCGCTGGCACTGGGCATTTCAGTGCCGAGGCCAGACAATCTGGAGACAGGCAGCTCCATATTTATACTCCTGCAGGAGGCCCTATCAGCTATCTGCTATAATTAGCCCCAAGGTAAACAGTTAAAAGGATTTCTCATAGTGCTAATAGAATAATAAAAATGGAGGAACCCCCCCTGTCCTCCCTTTACCATATTTGTATACAAACACACACCCACACACTCAGGGTTTGTGTCTATAAACACAGAACAACCTTGAATTTTTTTTTTGAACAAGTGCTTCTGAACACTGGGGGTTTCTACCAAACATGTGTGAATTATTTCTCAGAAATATCAGCTCCACAGCTGAGAGAGATTGAGTAAACACGAGTCACGAGCAACAATAATCAAGAGCAAGATCATATGTACTGAGATCTGTACAATTAGACACACACACACACACATCCATACGAGTTCATTCAAATGGTGATTTTTAGGCAAGCTATTTCTTATAACAGGTTCTCTACAAGATTCTGACTCGGAAATGAGCAAATTCTGTATTTAATTGTTATAAAAGCCATCTAAGTTTCATACCAAGAGATTATACCTAATATCTAATGCATCTATTTGCATATACGTAATACGCTTTAAAGAGAAGAGCGTACATGATCGGGTCTTGTAAAGTTAAAGCATCTCATATAAGTAACAAATATTAAAAATAAGAATAAGCAATACCAGACACTAAAGCTAAGGGTTAGGTTTTGAAATCTAATATTTAGCTCATGACAGCTCTTTTCATCCATCTATCCCACATTAACAGCAAACAAAAACTAGCTATCTTCATGCATTACCTTTTTTTTCTCAACTGAGAACCCTGCAGAATGCTTACCCCAGGGTTGGTAAGAGCCTGTTCCTTTTTATCACTGGCGCTGGTATCCTTTGGCGAGTCGGGCGCTTTCACACCATTCCCTCGAGACACGTGTATATGCACATGTGCCGCTCCGTTCATGCAGCTGAGCTGTTTTGTGTTGGACAAATGGCATGATATCCCAGTGTTCAAGAAGGGCACCTCGAGGGAAATACTCCTCTGCAAGCCTCGGGGAAAACCGATTTCCTGAGGCGCGTTCGATTTGCCGATAGTCGGACATGTGTGGTGTCTCTTGTCCGTGGGAAGCATGCAGGCTGAGGTGCTACGGCACAGCTTCATATTACGGTTCCCAAGTTTAGTGTTGGCTTCCTCTGACTTTTCTGAGGATTTAGAGCAGTCGATGTTGACCACAGTTCTGGCCGCGTTTCCTTTCCCAGGTGGAAGCGGGGGCTGGTTTGCAGAGTGCACCAGGACACTGGAGTGCCTTTCGGGTTGCTCAGATCTTATCGACGAGTCAGTCAAAAAACTAAAATGCAGGATGGGCCTGGCATCCCGAACCTCAGCGGGCTGACAGCTACTCTTGGAAAGTCTCACGCCATTCACTGCTGAGGCGACTGAGACCTTGGGCTCGTCCAGAGACGGATCCGTTGCAGACAGCTGCAGCTGGTGCGAGGTCTGAAAGGGTCCTCGGGTGGATGGGGGAAGCAGAGGAGTTGCCACGGGACTGACGGGTGAAGCCGGCGGTGTGTTGCAGGGACTACGTGGGAAAATAACCAATGAGGAGCAGCGGCGTAAGGGAGCCTTGGTCCTCCGACGGCATACGCCTTTATCATGGGACGTCTTACGCTCAGCAACATCCGAATCGAATATGCTGTTGCTGCTGCAGTATCCAACATCACTAGCTGTGCTGCTGCTACACGACCCCCCATCAGAGCTGCCTCCAGCACTGCCATCGCAAATCCCAGGGTCTGTTTCCTCTCCACCGCCACCGCAACCTTCTACATCCAAATTCTGCCTGCTGGAAGAATGCACGGAAATCTGCAGCGTGCTCTTCCTGCTCCCGCCACTGCTGTTCACCTTGGGTACAAATACAGTAGTATGGCGTTGCAGGCTGCCGTAATCTGGTGACAGAGGTGGCAGACCGAGAGCCAGCTGCCCTGGAGTCACTTTCATATGAAATGAGTTGTGGTGAGTCAGGGGCTCTGCAGGGCTCCGAGCAGGTGTCCCAAGCCCGTCCTCCACCTCATGGCTGCAGCTTTCAGACAGAGGGTCGGTGTTGCTTCTCCTCGCGGCAAAATGCAGGCGCAGACGGCGTGCCATTCAGCCTGACCCCCTCCTAATCCCAAACAGGCATGTTGAAAAAAAATGCTAATTGCAGATTTAAAAAAAAAAAAAAAAAAAGATGATGATAAGTGGCAATGCAACTGTTCCGAGTCCCACGCTATGAATACAATCGTTAACGCTTGCACATAGCCAAAATAGCTCCAGTGACAAGCTGCATTCCTCTTGAGGTTCCTCCAATGCTAATGGCCAGTGCAGGTCAAATGTGCTGCACGGAGAAGTGCTGCACAGCCTATAGCGCTCCACCGTCTGACAGCGAACTCCTCGGTGGTCGTTCTCTTTAAGGAGCTGAAACAAATTCCAGCTTTGACTTTCTCGGAGGCAACCGCTACAAGTAGGCACAAACACCCACTAAGTGCCCCCTCCTTTCTGCAAAACACTCCACAGGCAGACCTCCGTCCTGCTTTAACTGCACCTTTGCAATTTTGCAAGAACATATCCAGAGCCCGGGGCCTTGCCCCCACCCCCTTTAAAAAAAAAAAAAAAAAAAAAAAACCCCAAAAAAAACCCCAGCTTCTGGTCAGCACACTGCAAAAACAACAGGCTTCTGTGCCTGACGGTTTGAGAGAGCTGCAACTTGCCTGCCTCTGTGCCAAACTCTGATTCCCTCAGAGCTGCTGCCTGCTCATATTTTTACCCCTGGTGGAGTTAAATTACAGCGAATAAAGCGGAATGGGTTTCGGACTTAATTCTGTATCAAACTTAGGATCAGGTTTCCTAACTGCCGGGGTTGTGGAAATATTTGAGAAGCCGGCAGTGGGCTTCTATGCACTACTTAAAAAGATAGCAAGTTTACAAACTCGGTGCCTGACTTCAGCAGCCTGACAGCTATTAAAGCAAACACTTTAAAAAAAAAAAAAAAAAAAAAACCGCTGAAAAGAATCATTGCTCTGTTGAAGAAAAGAAACCCGAACTTGCCTGGAAGCTTGCTTGAACTTTTGGTAGAATGTCTTCTATCACAAGAGTCTTTTTATTAAGGTTAAGGTGTTGAAGAGGGCCTGGAGAGCCCTCTTACTCACATGGACTTGTGCCACCTTGCTTGTCATTTGAGCTATGCTGCGGCGGCCAATGATGGCCTTTAAGCCTGTTCATCTGTCAATGCCATTCCACCACCATCAATCAGAAACAATTGCACGCGGAAGAGTTATTCCAGACCTTCCGAGTCAGTAAACAGTCCCTCCGCATATTAAATTGAGAGGAACAATAGTCGGGGGAGCACTTTAATAGATCTTATAAATGACTTATGTGAGTCACTTATAAGACTTCTCATAATGTTGCACTATTTTTGCAGACGTCTCGGCTGAAAGGAAGTTATCAAACCCAATTTGTAGTCTAATTACTGATAATTTTGTTTTACAACAAACAGAAATAAACTACAATATCGTTCATTAATCGTTATTGCAATACTGATGTGGCAAAAAAAAAACAACCTTGTTTTATGCAAAACGAGCCCTCTAAGCATTGTTCTGTGCATGTTGTGACCATCTCAAGGATTCAAGATTTCTAATGTTCTATGCACCACAGGTCTACCAGCTTTAATATACACCAAGGTCAATCACAACCCCACTTCATTATTCTCTACTTCTTACCCTGAAGAGAATCTGAAGCGATTTATCATTGCTCAGTGACCAAACAAACTGCATTTCCAGACCTGCTACCCCCAAAACCCAAACAGGAATAATAACTGGTACATACACTTACAGTCCACTTTATTAGGAATACCTGTACATCTGCTCAGTCATGCAATTATCCAAACAGCCAATCATGACTTGCACTTTTGGTGTATTTCTGAATGATAAGTCATAATTTATGCATATTTTAAAGTGATGACTCATAGTTTTTGTGCTTGTTTGTTTCATAACTCGTACTTTTGGTGTATTTTGACTGATAACTTGCACATTTGCTCTGTTTTTGAGTGATAACTCGTAGTTTTTGTGTAATCTTGAGTGATAACTTGCATTTTTGCTGTGTTTTTGAGTGACAACTCGCACGTTTGCCGTGTTTTTCAGTGATAACTCGCACGTTTGATGTGTTTTTCAGTGATAACTCGCACGTTTGATGTGTTTTTGAGTGACAACTCGCACGTTTGCCGTGTTTTTCAGTGATAACTCGCACGTTTGCTCTGTTTTTGACTGATAACTCGCACATTTGCCGTGTTTTTGAGTGATAACTCGCACATTTGCCGTGTTTTTGAGTGATAACTCGCACATTTGCCGTGTTTTTCAGTGATAACTCGCACATTTGGCGTGTTTTTGAGTGATAACTCGCACATTTGCCGTGTTTTTCAGTGATAACTCGCACATTTGCTCTGTTTTTGACTGATAACTCGCACATTTGCCGTGTTTTTGAGTGATAACTCGCACATTTGCCGTGTTTTTGAGTGATAACTCGCACATTTGCCGTGTTTTTGAGTGATAACTCGTAGTTTTTGTGTAATCTTGAGTGATAACTCGCACATTTGCCGTGTTTTTCAGTGACAACTTGCACATTTACTGAGCGATAGCTTTGCCGTGTTGCCTCATAGCAGCATACTCCAACGTTAAAATGTGGCGCTCCTACTCAAAATGCGTAAAGGTTAGCAGGTCTGCATTTCCAGTTTTGTAGCAGAAACATTCATTTTATGCATATTTTCAATACCAAGGCACCGACTTGGTTAATATGTTTAATTCTCTACTACCTGGCAACAGGTGTGCCCTTTTGCCAGAACTCTACACACACACACACACACACACACACACACTTATCAAGGAGCGCTGCTGTTTGTGAAATGGAACACTAGTCTTATTCTTCAGGAGTTTGTTCGACCTCCACTGTGATTTAGAGAGGAAACCATTCACAAGCGATTTAACAAAAAAGCCTGTAACACTCCACCAACTTTTATGGTGTTACTTTCACCCTCTTAATGCTGCCCCTGGGCATATTTAATTTCCAGTCCCTGCGGTTTATAATAGCAACTTGCAAAAAAGGCATCCTTGTCCATTCACTGCAAATTAGGGCTCAGGTAGATGCTTATTATTCAGGCACGAGCCCAAAGTTAACAATAAGCCTGGGCTTTCGAGCTGAACTGTCTGCGTTTCGGCTTAAAGAGGTTGATCTGCGATCATTTGGTGCCTTTCACATAAAAACGAGTGTGGGGAGGCAGATCCTGGATCAGCATCGGCGCTCTTGCTTGATAAATATTGACCGTGGTTTTATGTTTTACTGCTCCTAACCTCGCGTTTCACCTTATTAAACAAATCACGGTACGGCATAAGGGACACATTCATTAGCGGCGAAACCCGAGCTAACATTATAATCCGACTCTGATTCACTTACGACGATCAAATCGCAGTAATTCAAACAAGCGCACACACAAAGAGTCGACGCTATCTCACCTTTCACACCAAAGTAAATGTGACAAAGTTATAGCACGGAAAACGCACTTACCAAGCGATTCTCATCAAACACCTCGAGCAGAAGGCGATGCTTCCTTGGATGAACCTAAGACAGAGACAGAAATAAAGTAATAAAGTTCAGCCGTACATGACAGTTTCCGTTGTTTCTTAACAAAGGATAGTAATTATGCAATGTTTTATTAAAGGGACATCTCACTGAAAACCTGGAAAATCTAATTTTACACAAATCTTAATGACGTCACACAGACTTGCTAATCATTCACTGTAATTTAAAAAGAAATTTTGGACTGGATCACTGTTGTAGATCACATGCCGTGGAATCACAATTACGATTCAACTTCCCTCACAGGCCCCGCCTCTCAAGATTTGAAGAAGGATTTGTACAACGGTGCTAAAGAATAACAATACAGTCATAGATTGACGTACACTTTTAGGAGAGTTTAACAGTGCCGTGTAGTGCAAGGGTTTAAAGATTCGGGCATGCATTTATGTAAAATAGTTCAGGTGATGTAGACTTCCGTGACTTCTTAACTACGTTAACCTTGTAGCTGCAGCTTAAAATGAACGAAGCAAACATCGGACACTTAACTGCTTGGCTGATTGACTGAACCACTGCATTAAGCTAAATTGTCTGATAACTAGCTGAAAAAAATCAACAAGGCTGAAAGTCAAGTGTTGCTGCGAAGGTCAAGCACAGTACTGCCGTTCTATGAAACACACTCCTGTTTTGTTTTGGTTTTTTAATCAGTTCTGGTACATAGTTCGGCAGATGATAAAGCTACTCGGGTACTCGGCTCTAAACACCTCGACGTTTTATGCTGCTTCGATCAAAACAGATTGAAACATTACTGCCTTTCACACAAAAAAACATGCTCACGTGCTGTGTGCTGATGTGGATCCCACTCTTAAAAACACCGCTCACGGTATTATGACCAAATCCTTTTGACCATCATCTTAAACATTTACACACAAGGTTGTACTTCAACATCACTGACAAGACACAAAGCGACACAAGCGGTTCTCCGTCTCAGCCAATCAGAGGTGTTCGAATCGTGTCTCAGGAGTTTTAGGAACAAAGACATGGATCGATGTCACACTTGATTTTTAACGCTGCTAATAAAAACTGCAAGATTTACCTTGAGGATAATACTAGACTTTGCTGCTAATAGGTTCATTTATCTATATTTGATTAAACATGTGAGCATTCACGAGCCTGGGCTAACTAATGCCTTTACGATTTGTCCATTTCTCACATTTTTAAGAGGAAATATTGTTGAGTCACTAGAAAGTTGCTGCCGTTTGCAAAGTGTAGAAACAAATCTAGAAAGGCAAGCTGACTTGGACTGAACATGAAGCCTGAGCATCATTAGGGGACTGACTCGTCTGTCACAGAGACGCGTCGATCGATGTTAAACCATCGAATCATAATACCGTCTCAGGACTAGTTAACTCCAGGAAGAAAGAAGAGAATAAAACACAGTTTGTAAAATCAGATCAACTCTCAAACAAAATAAGGACGAATGAGAGAAATCTTTTAATTATTATGAACATAATTATGAAAAAAAGACAGACAGAGGCTAGCGCTGAGCACTAGGATTTGATTACACTACAATGTGAAATGTGTATAAATGTGTCAGTCATGGGTTCGGTCTATGGTTTCATTCTGTAGGGAGTCTTTAGCCTCAGCTGATGTGTGTGTGTGTGTGTGTGTGTGTGTGTGTGCTGTTATGAGTCACTGTCCATTTACAACACTCTGTAAAGTCCACCGGCAGACAGCATCGCGTCTGTTTTAGCTCTGTGGTAAGCAAGGGGAGACTCCTGGACGGTCAGAGTACAACACGGTTTTTACCGCTACAAAAATAATCAGGTTATTAATCGAGTAGCACAAGTGATATACGATTTGTTTAACGCACAAGCATCACGCTCGTGCTTTTGTACACAATTCCCAACCCTGAGTCCGGAGGATATAAATTAATTAGGGCTGCCGTGACAGTAAGTACAAAGTGGGACCTATGTGTGAAGCGGTGCTTGGACCCCTGAGGATTGCTCTTTACAGCTATTATTGTTTCCATTACTGAAAACATCTGCGTGCTTGTACGGAAATCCAACTAGAATATGTGCAAAAACTAACACAAATAACATATACTTGTAATTATTATATGTACAGAGATTTTGGAAAATATATGTAATGCATATTCAGATAATATACTGAATACTAACTTGAACTTGCACTGCTTCAATCAGAACTCTCTGTATTGGGAATAACCAGGGTGGAGTCTGGTGCCCAAGACAAGCACAACTGCTCAAGATATCAGAATGTATTTATCATTTTGTGCTGGACAAGTGACTCAGCAGGCTGATGAAGTGGTAGACGTCAGCGTGTTGTTTCGCTCTATCTATTGTCATATACAGACAAACGACAAATCAGTACGGTGTCTTAGTAAAGTGCTGGACCATCTTACTGGGTTTTTTTTTTTTTTTTTGGTAAATGAGAAGTGAGACCTATTTGTGGAAATGGTGCTTGGACCCCGAGGATTGCCGTATGCGACTATTTTCCATTATTGTTTCTTTTGTACCACAGCGATTCGCAGCTTGTCATTTGCAAAGTTTGATATCAGGATTTGTTTGTTGGTTAAAAGCACTAGCTGCAATATGAACTGTACATTTTCCAAGCAACCCAAATATGAGACTTTTCCGTCAGAGTGGATTTGCTTATTTGTCGCTTCACATTTTTAAGAGAAAATGATGCCGAGTCACTCTAAAGTTGTTGGTAACGGAAGCACTAAAGCGCTGAGAGCATGGAACGAAACGTACATACGCAACTCGCATTCAATATTGATACATGATTCGAAATTTGCTGCTAATTAACTGATTAATTCGTTCATTCATCCAGCAATGACCTGAAGTGACCTTTACGAGAATCGTGTAAGAGACACCTCTCATCCAAAGTTGTCCCTGCAACTGAATCCCTCAACCATCACATCTATGACCCGACCTTTGACCCCTGAGACACAGGAAAGGAGGTCTCTATCAGCAGGAGGTCCGGAATAAAAGTTTTGTACTGTGTAATCCATTTCTCCAGTTTCTGGGTCTCTGAGTGTGTAAAGCGTTACCCCAGACCGTCACCCCTCTCTCTCTCACACACACACACACACACACACACACACACACACACACACACACACACTCTCTGTACCTGCACAAAATGATTTCACAACACGGCAGCACGCAGGGCCTCAATTTCCCCTTATAAGGACTGGAAACTTCCCCTTGTGCACCTCTAATTATAACCCCGTTAATGCGAAACATGCATCTCTGGCAACCCGGGCCGGGGAAACGCGTTCAGAAACGGGATATGCTGACTGGCTACTTGTGAATATTGCGTTGTGTCTGATGAATTAACTACCATGATCTTCACGAGTGTTAGAGAACCGGGGCAAAATCACATGACAATGCTCTTCCCTGTAGCTGAGGCTTGAAGAGAAACAGGGTTTGTACAATCCCAGTATGGAGCGGAGATCTTCATCCTGGTTCAGAGGTGATGCACAGACACACGCTGAAGCCTCTTCCTCTTCCTAGTGAAATATAGCTGCAGACTCGGCTGCTTCCTGATAGATTCAGGAAAGACAATGAGGACAGTGCTGTCCCCTGCTGGGAGCATATGGTACACGACACCGGGAACACAGTACTCCATCATACAGTACAGCTTTAGCATTAACTCTATTTTTATCGTTAGTGTTATGTGAGTTTTGATGATGAACACGTTGAGAAGGTTTGCGATAAAAAACTATTAAAACAAGTGTCTGGAAAAACCAGAACCAGGATCGAGATCGCCGATTTTGTGGCGAATCACCGTGAAAAGTGATACGAACTAAATTAAAAAGTATGATTACTCCACAATGCGCTCTCAGACTAATGATGAGGAAGGCAAGACAGAAGCCAGCAGTCACTCAGAAAGAGCTGCAGGACGACCTGAAAGCAGCAGGAACAACACTTACGCACAAAACAAAAAGCAAGGAACTGCACCGCAATCACCTCCGTTCCTACACCTGACACTAAACTCCTCAGCTAAAAAGGAAGCACTATACACTCTGGTGATATGAAACAAAAGCAGAACTCTTTGGCAAGAGGGTTTGGAGCAAAGAAAGGGTTGTGCGTAGGATCCCGAGAACACCATCATACGCACAGTGAAGCACGGTGGTGGGAGCATCACGATATGGAGCTGCTTCTCTGGAAACGGTACCGGGGTATTACACGTACATGAATGGAGCGATGTACTGGGACGTATTAGGGGAGAATTTAATCTCAGCAGCCAAGAAACTGAATCTGGGGAGAATATAGACATTTCGTCAAGACAACAACTCCAAACCTATAGCCACAATATCTCAAGAAGGCCTTGCATGTCCTAGGCTTGCATCTCCTGACACAGAGAACATTTCTGGAGGATTTTGAAGTTGCGAGTCCATCAGAGGGACTTGTAACTGTGGGGAACTTAGGATGATTTGCCAAGAGCAAAGGGGCCAAAATTAAACCCCAATGCTGAAAAAAAGCTTATGACCTCTTACCATAGACATCACAAATTTTAGGGGAGTTCATTTTCATTAACACAGCTGAAAACCCTGTGATCAGTCCTATATTTAAAATGTGACTAGAGATTTGTAACCGACGTACAAGAGCAGGTGCTGAAATCCGTCAATAAACCTTCATACAGAGTGCGTTTCGCATGAGTCCCGATAGGAGCTATAGTTAGAATATTGCTAATGCTTGCACATTACCGGAAAAGTGCCACAATTAGCAATGCATTGTTAACTGTATCACATCCTCCGCGTCAATTCCTAAATTGGATCGAAGCCATTAGGCAGGTCAGGCTCCGGTTTCACAAAAGCACCGCACGCATTAAGAGCTAGGAGTTTGCGCTCTTCCTCTGCTCTCGGGGCAGGAAAACTCGATCCTACATTTCCTATCGCAAAATTCTTTTCACTGGGCTTGAGAGAGAACAATTTAATCATCTGGACATGATATTACGCTGTCCCGATATCCAGTGACGTGTATTCCGATTATATCATATTACATTACCAGACCTGCCCAACTTTACGAGATTTAAATGTACGCAAGAAATAGTCATCAGCTAAAAATATACATCCTCCGTTTTCTTTTCGTCCCCAGTAAAACGGGAGATGAGTCAATCGAAGTGGTGATAAAGTCAATCTGGCCAATGCAGATGTTCTAAACTCTGCGGTGACACGAGAGCAGGTTAAGAGGTTAAAAACTCACTTTGGGCACATGTTCGGTTTCCCAGATGTTCATTCCTTCTCAGGCAAAAAAGGTCAAAACGTTTATCTTAAAATTTCAGCAGTGATTTAATTATGAACAACAATATATTCGAAATGGATGCGCACGTGAGACTGTGAGACGTTTATTCCAACCTGCTGACTTTTTCCAGATCTCCTGATGTGTTTTACACCCTGCTTTCTTCCATTCTTTGGACTTTGTGTCTGCGTGTCTTCCATTTCTGAATGGTTTTCATTACTGACTTCTGATACCTTGCAGTACTGGATAGGATTTCATTACTGGAATCTTCTCCAGCTTCCGCAAAAGCGCAAAATTGACCGTTTTGCTTTAGATCATGTGATTGCTGTTTTCCTGCTTCTCCATGATGCTAAATGCTTGAAAGGTTGAACTTTTCATGCCTTCATTTCATGCCTTAATTAAGGCTTAACAAAGTAAACAATGGGTGACTGCTATAAATAATTGAACAATTTAATGAGGCACGTTCAGATGAATTAATTAGAGCACGACAACACAATTAGACTTAGCCTCCATCATATTTAGAGAAAAGAGAAAACACTATTAAATCAACACATTATCCTGTTTTGTAGACGAACTGTAAAAGAGAGGTTTTGTTTTTCTACCCAAAACCAGGAGGGAACCTTTGTTTTTACGGTTAG
The DNA here is from genome assembly GCA_022985145.1 of Pangasius djambal. Lineage (NCBI taxonomy): Eukaryota > Metazoa > Chordata > Actinopteri > Siluriformes > Pangasiidae > Pangasius > Pangasius djambal. Next base: position 2,041,828 of record CM040980.1, read on the forward strand.
CCGTCACCACTAGCGTATTTGTAAGACCGCTGATCTCAGCTCATGAGCAAAGAATCCTTTTATGACTTACAGCAAAATCGGGTCAAGGAAAAGTTTTACTTAATTATTTCTAGTTTCTGCAAATCAGACATTAAATTTAAAAATCCCACCTGAGAGACATTTCATATTCCTCTCTTTCTCTTTGTCTGTGTATATGTATATGTGTGTGCGTGTGTGTGTGTGTGTGTGGATGCAGGTGCAGCGTGAGGTAATAAAAAGTTACAATCATTACAGTGAATTATTATTAGCCATAACCTGACCAATGGCCCGGTGAAAAGCCCGGCACAACTCTAGCAGCACCATCGAGCCTCATTAACACGCCTCCTTACAGTGCTCGGTTTAACATTTAACCAGGCCCTGTTTACTTTATCTCGTGTGTACGTGTGTGTGCGTACGTGTGTGCGCGTGCGTCTGTGTGAAGAGATAAGAGTATGAAGGCAAATCACAGAAAAAAAAGCACTAGAACAGCACTAGAGATTATAATCAGAACACAGCTGTGAGCTGACCTGAGGTCAGGTCTGACTCTGTCTTAGATTAGAGGATGGTCAAAGAAAACTGACTCCGGGTCAGCTTTAGTGGTGTGTGTGTGTGTGTGTGTGTGTGTGTGTGTGTGTGTGTGTGTGTGTGAAATGAATGGAAACAGATACGACAGATTAGCAAATACCACAAAAGCGACATTGCCCTGAAATGCTACATTTCGCAAACGAAACTGTGGAGTGTGTATTTTTAACGTTAGCTGTTAACCGTATAAATGATATGACTGGCTAGATTTTTTTTCTTTCACAGTGCACGAAAAAAATAAATAAATAAAAATAAACAAACACTGCATATTAATCTTCATAATTAGCATGTGATCATCAACAGTGTCTAAGATTTATTTTAGAATAAAACTCCAAGTTGACTTTTTGGGTTAAACTTTGCTCGTCGGCATGTTGCTCTGTTTTCACTTTGGTTATCTGTTTCCTACGTTACCCACAATGCCATTCACGGATAACGGTGCCGGGGGGTTTAGCCCTAGCATCATCTCTACCTGAAGAGAGCGATGCAGCGGAGCTTTACTCCTTTAGTCGGTCCTGCTCCCCTACCTCCTCAAACAACTTTCACACTAACGCCATCTTCTTCGCCATCTCGCAGATCTCTAACTAGCCGAGCTGAGTGCCTGCCGTCGTATAGCCGCATTGCATTCTGGGACTTTGAGTCTGGCGTTCTCAATAATACGACGCTTAACATCGGTGGAAATATTGTGAAAAGCAGCTCTCGCACTTTTTGCTGTTTCGAGGAAGAGTTCACGTCTCAGTACTCAGTGCTCGCAGAAGAGAACTGCGTTGTTTTTATTCGTTGTTATGTCGTACGTTCTCATATCTTTTTTTGCTCGTATGTGATACTTAAAGACCACAGGATGCTTCTCGTGAGGTCTAGCCATGATATGCGCCTACCGCAGCAGCACACGGAGCCCCGCCCCCTCGAGAGCTTTTCGACAGCCGCGTCTCTAGAATAGTCTTAACGCTAATTATGATTAACGTGGTATTAATCAGACAACCTATTAATCAGACACCACGTTCAAAAGTTCAATTACGTTCATGCGTGGGAATTCTAGTGTGCATCAATACATGAACAACATTTTTAACAAGTCACTGCGGACAGTTACCATGGTTACCACGCTAACTTGGGATAAAAAAAAAAAAATCGCAAGTCATTTGAACTCGTACGTATTACATGTGCGAGTTTACAGTCCGAACTGCAATCGTATCAGACAACTGCTCATAATATAATGTCCATACACGAAGACCATTACTTACTTTGAAGTAGAATTCCTCGTTCCACTTTGGATCCAAAGTCTAAAAGCGAGAAAGACGGAATGATTAACGTAATAACGATAAACAGGAATTGGACGTTGGCTCAGCGTGTGAGGTTTAAAGGTCTCTCACCTTTTTGATGGTTTTAGTTTGAAGGCTGACGAGTTCTCCAGTCACGGGGTCATACAGAGAAAGTCTGGTGTACGGGTCGCTGCAGAGAATAACAAGAACAATCACAGGAAATCTGCACACACAGGCGTTTAATAAACACACTGCAGCTGTTACGATCTTCTAAACACTGGCTGTGATAACGCAGGAGAGACACCCTAAGTTCACGCTAGTGAGCGACAAGTCGCTTGTAGCTTGTCTCTTGTGGGCGTGTACCATCATCACCGGTGGGCGTGTACCATCCATCCAGCTCCGATGAGAAACAGTCACGGCCGAAATTACTACGTGATTTACTACACTGTATGATATACTTGTCTTTAAAATGTACCTAAAATAAAGTGTAACATTTTAATAAAGTGTAAAACAACGAGCCAATCGTTTGGATTTATCGCTTTATCGTGTCATATCTAATTTGCATAAAGTTGAGAAAATGTCGTCTGGCATGTCGATTTTCTCAGTCACTGAAATTTCAAACTTAATAAGTCAGTTAATTATTTTTCATATTTTATTTTTATGTTTTGTATTTAACATTAAAAGCAAAACAAACGCATAAACAAACAAACGTTTACTGCTAAATGAATAAATATGTTACTGCAGCATGCAATTAATGGTATTTCGGTTCGCTAAAAAAGTGCTGCGTCTTTAATAAACCTGCTAATCCAATGACGTGCTTATTTAACGTCTGCGAAAAGATATTATTTAAATGTAAAAAAAAATAAAAACAGAGTGGTATAAGTGGTATAAAAATACAGAGAACACGTGCCAAATTTAAATAAAAATTGTGGATTTTTTTTTAAATAAATGAAGAGTAATAAAGAAATAGCTACATAGTGATAAATAAATAAATAAATCATAATTAATTGCATAACTAAACAGCTCACCATTATCACAGTAGATTAGGTTTAATGAATATAATTACCTGTGCAATAATAATCATAATTTGATTAATTTGAGTAATTTCCTACAGGACAGTATGTGGCTCTACAGCCGTACACACTCGCACAGCGTTAACACGGCCTCTGGAGCAGGCTACTAAGCCACGTGTTTTAGCCAAAACGTGTCTGATCCTTTCTGCTGAGGATAAAGTTTGTGATACAAATCGCTGTTTCTGCGTGGTGTTAAAAGCTCCTCGGTTAATAACATGCGGATCCAGGCGGAGTGTGTGTTAACCGTCCGTACCCATACGCAGGACACAAGAACCGGGACGCCCACAAAGACACGAGCGTCTACTGATAACGCTGCCACCTACTGGGTTCCACGTTCACGTCACCGGAGCTGGAGAACATCCCCAGAGGTCAGGACGGGAAATCACAAAGCCGCGAGTGGCTGTTCACGCGAATCGCGCAGAAAGTACAGCGAGCCAAACCATAACGCGAATCTGATCTGAACCATGACCTGATCACTCCCCTGGTCTTCCAAACATCACGCCCCAGACCGCTGGCTTAAAGCACTGATTCTACACCAATGATCAGGTCCTTCAGAGAAGAAAGAAAGAAAGAAAGAAAGAAAGAAAGAAAGAAGAGTCTGTCTTCCTCATAAGCAATGTCCTCTGAATGGAGCTCTGAGTGGACGGTATTATGAACAGCGATTAAAGGGGCGGTATCATGAACAGCGATTAAAGGGGCGGTATCATGAACAGCGATTAAAGGGGCGGTATCATGAACAGTGATTAAAGGGGCGGTATCATGAACAGTGATTAAAGGGGCGGTATCATGAACAGTGATTAAAGGGGCGGTATTATGAATAGATGAATAATGTAATAGTTATGTATTTGGCTTTGAATGGCATTCCAGTGTTTTAAATGTAGTTACAGCTAAAACATACTGACATGGTGACATATTTGTGGTTACATCAAGCTGTCAGACGGTGGCACTGAACTCAACACTGCTCCTCACCCGAGTCGAAATCACGTGAGAAACACGGGCTCAATTTCGTGTAAAACTGAGAGACGCCTGTCTCAAACTCCGCCCCCTGGTGTGTAACTCTGTGGTTACGTCTGAGGCCTGAAGTGTTAACTGATCTGGTAACTCAGAATACTCAGCGGTCTTGGTGTTACGAGGATCTATCTTGAGAGAACAGCAATAATGTTATCTACGATATTTGCTTTCTTGTGCGCTAAAGGTGTTTGGACATTGGAAAACCCGTGAGACCTGTAGAGCAGGACCATCGAGTGTTCAGATATTTTACGTAAAAACCATCTCCTTTAGTGCGTTTGTTTGTGACGTGATGTAAAGCAGCTGTCGAAATGCCACGTCACGGATTCAGAAACTCCATCAGTGACTCACTCGGGGAGATTCTGCTGTTATCATGCTGCTGAAGTACGCGGACACGTGTGTGGGATGAATAATAAAAATAAGATCAGATAATATGGAGTCATCAGAGACTGTAAGACTAATTATCAGTTGTGTAATGAAAAAACACGCAGCTGGACCCTCCACACGTCAGAATATCGTCCAGGTGACGTGACGTTGTAGATTTCATTACACTGCACTTTTATTTGCATCTCATTTGACTTCCTGTTTATTCCATTTCTTTTGTTCGTGTGTTTAAATTAAACGTTTCCTGTTCTTGTGAAAATGTCCAAAAAAATTTAGCTTATCTATAAATGCTATTTTATTTACAGTGTTACAATATAACAATATGATATAGTAATAAAAGCAGTCCCTTTAGCAGACTGAAAACAAACTGGGTTTAATATATTTAAAAGTAATGGCACCCAAGTGGTCAGGAACCAACAGGGCAGAACTAGCTGTGCTCTCTGGGTGGGAGGGGCATACTCTCTCTCCTGTCAATCACAGCGACACTAGCCGATTGTGGCCATCTGTGAGGTTATATATGCGGAAGAGGGCGGATAGCGAGAGTCCTGATAGCCGTCTGTGAGGTTAAGTATGCGGAAGAGGGCGGATAGCGAGAGTCCTGATAGCCGTCTGTGAGGTTATGTATGCGGAAGAGGGCGGATAGCGAGTGTCCTGATAGCCGTCTGTGAGGTTATGTATGCGGAAGAGGGCGGATAGCGAGTGTGTTAAGCTGCCCTGTGACTCAGCAGTTTGAAATGATGTGGTTGGACGGCTTCATGCGTCAGTCTTCACCCTCCCCAGTATGATAGGAGACATCAAATTTGGGGAGATAAATGGGCAGGGGTGGTTTTTAAAAAAAAAAAAAAAAAAAGTAATGGCACCCACCATGAATCTTGCTTGCAGAGCCATAAATACAGACAGGCTGTAGTTAATCCTTCTAATCTCACCCGAATTTAAAAAAACAAAACATAATTTTCAGTCAAACCGTCTAAATCTTCTCAAAGCCGTCATTCCTACTAAGCGCTGTTCTTCAGAGGTCTGAGAAAGCCCTGTGCTGGGCCTGCTGGAAGGACTGAGTCCTCCGTATGCTCACGTGAGATGCGTTCATCATCTGAGCCTGGCTTAATGTTGTCAAAACACATGGAGCGAGCAGCAGCGATGTGGAGATGAGGGCAGGAGAACAAAATAATAAAGAGGATAAACCCAGAGGTGGAATCATGTAAAAATAATCCCCGCATGATAGCGACACAACTCAGTCACTACGCGTTCCAAAAGAATAAACCGCTGTGTCATGCTGTTATAGGAAAATAATCAATGACAGGGTGGTTTTTAAATGAAAGTGTCTTGGATGCTGGTTTGGATTGGACTTTTAAATCTTTTACCACTAGAGGAAAAAAAAAAAAAAGTACCAATTTGTTACTTTAAAAGCATTTTACCTTAATATTTGTTACCTGAAAAATGTGCTAGCTAAAAATTACAGAAAAAGTTACAGAAAAAAAAACTATTATCGATTTGCTAGTGAAAAAGGTTTACCTAAAAATTTTGACGTAAAAATATTTAATATAAAAAAATTAGGGAGCTCTACATAGGAATTGAGTTTGTGATGTTGCTAAATAAGCTCTACAGCTTCGAGTCAATCATGGCTCGGTACGCAAATGATTGAAGATGGCGTGACAAATGGAAACTTTTAATGTTCCTAGGTGAATTTAAATACTTTAAAAAGTAACCCAGTGTGGTTTAGAACTGGAATTTCAAGCGCACCACACTTTCTTTAACGGCATAAAGAACTTTTTTTTTCCCCCCCCCCACTGTGCATGATGTTATTGATACATCATCCCACCCCCAGTGCAGTCCAGTTTCACTCTCGAGCAGTGAAGCAACGTCAGCTCTGGTGATCATGTAGGAAAAGTATCTGCGTGTCTGCAGTTAAGTGCATGATCTCGGATTTACAGATAAACACTGATCGGAATATGCGACAACGATATGTATCATGGAAAGGAAACTCACCTAGCACCAAGAATATCCTTCTTAGCCAGACCAATCCCCGCGATGACTTTTACTCTTAAGATCCTGCTTTCGTCCTGTAGGAGGAAAAAAACAAAAAAACCACCAACAACAATAAGCCACAACAGGATGCAGTAAACTTCCTGAAACGTGTGGCAGCAGTCCAAGTTATCAGGTTTCTCAGTCAGCGAAGTGTGCGAGTGTAAACCGGTGATTACTTGCACCGTGACTCGTAATCACATGACCCGAGGGAACAGAGAGCGAGAAAGTGACGACGTCACACCGGCAATGAGTCGACTTTTCTCAAAACAACACACTAGTAAACTATTTGAATAATATGCACGCTCATTTCCTTTAAATGTAACGCTGTTATCATAAAACAGATACAGCGGCGCAAATGATCTCTCGGCAGTGAATGATTTACCCATGATCCATCACCGATATTGTGGTAAAATCATATCGGATACTTTTACAGCGCAGCATTGTTGAACAAAGTCTGGGTTGTGATCGGTCAGGAGGTTACTCAACTCACAGCGTTCTGTATTAATGCGCTCGTTCTAATACGTTACCGTTTCTATAGGAACCGATCATTCGCAGGGACGTGTACGGATTTAAAAGCGTAAGTAACGGACGATATGGTGACGTTACCAACAAGGAGACGTGCATGTTCTTCAGACTGATTAAGAAGCCGAGCACACACACACACACACACACACACACACACACACACACACACACACAGGCCAAACAGAGAAGCTCCTTCAGGAACAGATGAACACACCTGCGCTGTTCTACATCCAGAACCTCGACCACAACGCACTCGTGCTGTCTCTTCCATAACTGTTATTATATATAATATATTATTACTATTATTACTTGTAGTTTTTGTAGTAATAGTAGTAGTGTTGGTGCTGCTGTTATTGCTATTATTATTATTATTATTATTATTAGAGATGGCACTGATATGAAACCCAAGTGCAGTATTGGGCCAATATCACTTTATTACATTTGGCTTGTAAGAGAAACACCAACAAAAAAAAGTAGTGTTTTTTAGCTATGTATTTTTTCCCTGTAATTAAAAAAAAAATCATTTTAATCATTTTAATGCTTAGCTAAAGAAGAAGAAGAAGAAGAAGAAGAAAAACCATCAGCTATTTATAGATATCAGCTGATATTCCAGGTATTATTACTGAAAAAGATACAGCGGCATCATGCCGTGGCTAATTATTATTATCACTATTATCATTGTTGTTGTTGTTAATAATAATAATAATAATAATTATTGTTGTCATCATCATCATCATCATCATTATCATTATTAATATAATCATTATCATTATTAATATAATCATTATCATTATGAATATTATTATCATTATCATCACTCTTATTATTATTATTATGATTATTGTAATCATAATTGTTGCCATTACTACTATTGCTGTTGTTATTATTATTATTATTATTATTATTATTATTATCCCTACTCATATCGTCGTTGTTATAAACATTATGCCATTACTACTATTGCTGTTGTTATTAATATTATTATTATTATTATTATTATTATTATTATCCCTACTCATGTCGTCGTTGTTATAAACATTATTATTATTACTATTATTATCATCATTATCATTATTAATATTATTGTTGTTATCATCATCATCATCATCATCCTTTTCGAGTCTTGTTTACATGATTTTTGCTGGTATATTTGTATCGAGACAAGTTCTAAAAGTTCTGTCTTTCTGAATAGGTTTTCTTCAGATAGAGAGATTCTGTAAAACACTGTACAGACTATCTCTCTCTCTCTCTCTGTCTGTCTCTCTCTCTCTCTCTCTCTATCTCTCTGTCTGTCTGTGGAGTGGGAGAGCGAGCATTAGTAAGTGCACTCTTCTTTCAGGGTCAGCTGCAGAAGCCTGGTCAGGAGCAGAGTGCTTCTCGGAGCTGGAGTGCAGGATCAGAGCTGGAAGCCAGTGTGTAGAGAGCAGAAGTGAAGGAGTTAAAAAGGAAGAGCTCCATCCATCACACCTCCTTCCACCAGCTCATATGAGGCAAGTTGTTAAGTTTGTGTCCCCCTCACTGTTGCTAAGCAGCTGAATTTCTGGACTAAACTGAGCTGATTTATCCCACAGCACAGGTGAAATGATGATGATGATGATGATGATGATGATGATGATGATGACAGTAACATGTCGGTTAGAGTGTAACATTCAGCTGATGTTCTTTACCTCGTCGACATGAAGTCCTCGGATTTCTGGTACAAGTGCAGCCATGTTGTTATGATTCATATCCTGATATCCGCAGCAAAAGTACAAAATAAGCCGTAGGACGTGCTGTAGCTTGTGGAAGTGCAGCTCCTGCTGTAGCTCAGGCTCAGGCTGGGGCTTCAATCACCAGACGTGTCGTAGGAACAACGCTGCCATCTTCTTCTTCTTCCCGTCCACTTCCTTCCGCTCGCCACGCCCACTTCCAGCCAACCACGCCCCTTTCCTCATACCACGCGCGCTCCGTCGGGTTGCCAGTTTGCATTCTTTTCATTCTTCCAACCAAACTTTTTTTTTTTCTTTTTTCGATTTGACACAAAGGTCTATCCAGTCTGAGCTAATTCATTACAATATCCATCGGCACACTTATTCTCACGCCTACATTCTTCCTTCATAAATGTAAATGTTGTAATAAGTATCCTGCATGTCCTGGCGCTTGAATTTTGTTTATTGGTCTTGTTGTTTGTAAATCAGAAAACAGAAGGTGTTGATTAGTTTTCTATTACAGCAGCTCTGACAGTAGTGCAACTGCACATCACAGGTTCATATTAATGCGCTCTTTCTGATAGGTTATTGTGTCTAGAGTGACAAGTTATATAGTATAGTAATAATACACAGATGAAGAGGGAAGGTGTGGCTTGCGGATGCTGAGGTATGGCATGAGTATGGAGAAGTATGGCATGAGTATGATGTAATATGCTACTGTTGGGCCCTTGAGCAAGGCCCTTAACCCTCTCTGCTCATGGGGCGCTGTATCATGGCTGACCCGGTGTGCTGACCCCAGGTTCCTAACAAGCTGGGATATGCGAAGAAACGAATTTCACTGTACTGTAATGTATACGTGACAAATAAAGGCTTCTTCTTCTTCTTTTTCT
>CM040980.1:2053897-2069608 GCA_022985145.1 Pangasius djambal
TGTCAAGTACTTTATGTTTATTTGTTGACTACCTACCCGCATTTTGTTCATGGTGCTCATCAGCAGGACATTTGTCCCTTTCTTGGGGCAATAAGAGATGACAGTGGCTCTGTCAGTGAAGGCAAAACTTTGAAGATGTTACCTTCTTGTTCTTCACTGCAAGAAACTCAGAGGGAAGCTCCAGCTTGTTTTAGCTCATTGTCCCCTACATGGTAACCTTCCTTTCCAGCAGTTCATCACTCAGGGTGTACGATGTGAAAAAAAATATCACATGAAATATTATGACCATTCAGTCCTTCAGCCATGTCTAACACCACCCTCAGCGTATCTGGTGGGGTTGGGACCATTTTGATGACATTAGCAGCACTAAGTCTACCCTGCCATTCAAGTGGGGAGAGGGACCACAATAACTTTGCATTTTTGGAAGGTAATGTGTCTGCTGGTGGTTGAGAGGCAACAGGAGGGTCGACACTGAGAGTATCATTCTCATCAGAGCAGGATGCCTCATAATCAGGGTCCTCCTCAGCATTATCCTCTGTCTCAGACACATTCTCCCCTACGTCACTTACACTGTAAAAGAACTGTGACAAAACGTCATTGACAGAAAACCTTTGCTAAAAGGTCATTTTCAATTCATTTTCAATCTTTTTTTCATAAAAAGAGAGCCCACAGAGCACCAAGAGAAATCTTAGAGAAGGCTTCTGTGTAAGCTTTTATATGTTTGCTCCTCCCTTGTGTTGGGTGAACTATCAGTGTCCTCATGAGAACTGTATTTACGCCTTCCCAAGGTCATGTGAACTATGGGTGGTTCTCGCAATACCACAGGTATGGTTACGTTAGATTAGGGCCCTAAAGCAGAAGTTTTTTGAAGATTATAAAATTGTATGTAATAGTGACCCTCAATATCATCTAAAATAATTGTGTGTAAAATGTTGATATTTCTTATATGTTTTATACAGCTGAAACAGCCTGGGGTCAAATTGACCCCAAGGAACACTGATGTTACAAAATGTGTACAGGACATTGAAAACATATCATCATGTTAATTTTCCCCGCTGTCTCCATTAAATTAGGAAAAGCCATTAAATAAGAAGCAAAAAAAATGATGTCAACCATGTATTTAGAGACGTTACTCATTGAATGGGGTCAAATTGACCCCAAAGATAATAGGAGAGGATAAAAACAACCTAGAACATGGCACCTTTTGTTTAAAGCCCCACCATTTTTCAGGCGATCAAAAATATTGGAACATGTGACTGACAGGTGTTTCTTGTTGACCAGGTGTGCCCTCTTAGATTGATTGTTTAAACGAATTAATAGCTCTTAATGTCTACTCTTAGTCTGAGCCCTGGGTTTCACCTGTGAAGACTGCATTTGTTGTTAAAAAAGGATAAACCAACATTAAAACCAGAGAGCTGTTCATGGGAGAAAAGCAAGCCATTTTGAAGCTGAGAAAAGAGGGGAAATGTATCAAAGAAAATCTATCATTGCACAAGCATTAGACATAGCCAATACAATAATTTAGAATTTTATTAAAAAAAGAAAGAAATCATGTTGGGGCATGGTCAAGTGTCAGCTGCGGATGGAGAGAAGGCGTGTTGAACCAGCAGGTAACGTGTGATGATTCTCGCTTGTGTGTGGCCACGGTGAATTTACTTATGTGTGGCTCGTTTGTCTTTTAGGAGCTATGCTGCAAACTGGAGCGAGAGCTGAGCTGAACTCCATGTGTTTGTGTATGTGTGTGTCTGTGAGTGAGAAAACGCTGAAAAACACTCGTAGAAAAAAATTTTAAATAAAAGAAGCTTTGTAAAAATTTGCCTGCCACCCAAGTCCTCCTTCCCACCCACACATGCCATGGATCTGCAGATGGGTGCTCCAGATGCTGCTGCAAACAGCCATGCCTCCTGCTGGCCCAGCTGTGACACTCACAAAGAAGTCTTCCATGGACGCGCAGCAGCTACATGGGGATGGCCTGAGGAAGCGTGGGCCCTAAGGTGCTTCTCCCTGCTGTCACGGGAAGCCCAGTTTGTCACCCAGCAGCTCCTGCCATGTGCTCAGCTGGAGTACCAGACTGTGAGGAAGGCGGTGCTGCAATGGTTCAGCCGGTCCCTGGAGGAACATTGACAACGCTTCCGGGTCCAGGTCGGCTACCTGTTCATCTTCGCGCAGTAGCTCAACCACTCCTGCTGGTGATGGATGCTGGCTGAGGAGCAGGATGATGAGGGAATCCTCGAACTGATGGTGCTGGAGTGGTTCATCGCACGGCTTCCGGCAGAAACGACAGAGTGAGTCCAGTGCCACCGACTGGCGTCCAGAAGCCATCCAGCTAGCAGAGGATAAAAGCTGAAATTCTGAACTATCCTCTCATATTCATCTTTTGATCTCAAAACCCAAATGTCTTCAGCGTATAGCAAAAACAAAAGAATTGGCCTTGCTGTTCCAATACTTTTGGAGGAGACCGTACGTATGTAAAGTATGTTTAACTTTATCCACTTCCACGGCAGTGATGAAAGGAGACCAGAGAATCAGCGTCTTCGGCTTTGGACCTCAGCCTGTAATAATAAAAATAAAAAAAGAACATTTCTTTACATTTCTTAAACAGTTGAGTAAAAGCCATAAATATTTGGACACTGAAGTTATTGATATTGAGCTGTCTACCACAGTATATTGGATTTGAAATTAAATAATGAATCTGAGCTCAAAGTGCAGCCTTAATCTGAGGGTATTTCCATCCAAATCAGGTGAACGGTGTAGGAATGACACTTTTTATATGTGGCCCCCCTTTTTTAAGGGACCAAAAGTAATTGGACAAAGTAACACAATCCTACATTAAATCATCGTTTTTAATACTGGGTTCCAAATCCTTTGCAGCACCAGATGCTGGGTTTCTTCCGTGGTGAAGCTGTGCCAGGCCTTTACTGCTGCTGTTTTCACTTCCTGCTTGTTCTCAGGGCTTTCTGTCTTTGATTTGTCATATCATCAATAAATTCAAGGGAACCAGTTCCATTGGCAGCTGTATGCGTTCATGCCATGAGATGAAGTGGTATGCTTCAGATCATAAGCAGTTCCTTCCCTTCTCCATTCTTCTCTTCCCTTCATTCTGGTACAAATTGATCTTTGTCTCATCTGTCCAGAGGATGTTGTTCCAGAACTATATGGGCTTTTTTAAAACATGTTTTTGGCAAACTGTAATCTGGTCTTCCTGTTTTTGAGGTTCAGCAATGGCGTACGTCTTGTGGTAAACCCTCTGTTTTGACTCTGGAAAAGTCTTCTCTTAAATGTTGACTTGACAGGAATACGCCTACCTCCTGGAGGATGTTCTTGTTCTGGTCAACTGTTGCGAAGGTGTTTTTCTTCACCAGGGAAAGAATTTTTCTGTCATCCACAACTGTTGTTTTCCATGGTCTTCTGGGCCTTTTGGTGTTCCTGAGCTCACCAGTGCAGTCTTTCTTTTTAAGAATGTACCAAAGAGCCACATGTAATGTTGCTGCCATCTATCTGACGGATTTGTTTTGATTTTCCATCCTAATGATGGCTTGCTTCATTTGTAGTGACAGCTCTTAGGATTTCATATTGAGAGTTAACAGCAAGAAATTCATATACCACATAAACTACATATACTTAATTTTGTATTTATCACTTATAACACATGCTACACATGTTCGCCCTTACTCTCTATGCATTTTCTCAGCTGCCGTATCATATTTTGTAGATTTTGCTCAACATGTTTGCTCAACATATTCTCATTGGTTCTAGCCTTTCTAGCCTTTTCAGACACCATGTATATTCCTTGGTTTGTCCTTTGTTACATAGAAACTTACTACAGAGTGTTTGCCGGTCGAGAGAGCTCTAATTTAGAAAGTGAAGAACTTGTAATTATCCAAAAACCCTTGAGGGTAGTGATCGCAGTTAAATACTGCAGATAGAATAAGGAAGTGTGTGCATGAAACGACACCACCTCTGTGTTCACTATAATTTTGTTGCAATGTACAGAAATATTAATAAATGTATAATAACTCACACACATCATAAACAATAAGTTATTGGACTGTAACAGGTAAGCGTTCACAAATGCACCATCTTCCTGTACCACGGTAGGACACGTCCTGTTTTGCACACATACCAGTCGCCTCTGAAGAATGTCGATTTCCAGTTCCAGCTCCCTGATTCTCACTCTGAGCTCCTCAATCTCAGCTGCTATGTTCCTCTGTGCTGCTCCTCTTCCATCCCGAATGTTTTCATTGACCTCATTGTAGAGCTGATCAAAATCGGCACAGATACGTTCAAGTTCATCCGTAGGACCAGACATGTTTATAATTGGTAAATGACCGTTTACAGCACGTCTCACAGTCAGCTGAAAAGACGGCTTAGGTGGAAACCTGTTCTGGATCACCCTCATCCACTCCTCATCATTAGTTGGTGTAAAGAGCAGCACATGGAGTTTTTCCTGTAGATATATTCTGAAAAGAACATCTGGATTTTTGTGAAGAGTTTTGTCTCTGTACGCTTTTTTTTGTTTTTTAGTCATTTTACCTGGATTAACTCCCTCGTACATGTCCCTGACCCGATCCGTGTTCCTGACCCGATTCATGTCCCAGAACCGATTCATGTCCCTGACCGGATTCATGTCCCTGACCCGATTCATGTCCCTGACCCGATTCATGTCCCTGACCCGATTCATGTTCCTGAACCGATTCGTGTTCCTGACTGGATTCATGTTCCTGACCGGATTCATGTTCCTGACCCGATTCATGTTCCTGACCGGATTCATGTTCCTGACCGGATTCATGTTCCTGAACCGATTCATGTCCCTCACCCCGTTGTCTGCCATGTTTCTTCTTTCTCTTGCGTTCTGAGCAGCTCACTCAGCTTTCCTACTTTTAATGGAAACATATTGCGCAACTTCAGGAGGAGGGAGCAGAAGGAAAACGAAACCTTATGGATCATAAAAGCCACATGATCTTAATTAAACTTTATTCTTACAGGAGACGATGAGACAGGAGGTGGTTATGTTACGACCCAAAACTGCACCTGTGAAAGCATGAATAATATTCCCATGAGAGTATATCACATGTGAAAAATAACATGGTAACAATGGAAAGTGAAAACAGACAGGTGAGTCATTAAGTGATTCATCAAATGATTCAGCTGCTGTAAAGTTGGTTTATTATTAGACCTTGGTGTGGTATTCGGTCTTCTGGAATGTATTTACAGTATCAGGTACAGATGAAAGGGTGTGTAAAACTACAGTCACAATTTTATGATTAAGTCTAAGATTATATTCTTTTATTTGACAGAAATGAAAGAAGAACAAACCGTCTCTCACTGCATCTAGTCGCCCTGCCAATGCTGAGTTAGGGACCGTCCTAAAACTACCTGAAAGTGGATAAGTGTGTATGTGTGTGTGTGTGTGTGAGAGAGAGAGAGAGAGAGAGAGAGAGACTTTTCAGACAAGAAAAAACATAATGAAGCCTGCTGGGTTTTGCTGCAAAAAAAAAAAAAAAGCTCCAGAAGAACTGTATCAGATTCTCCAAGATGTTAAAAAAAACCCAGCCAATTTCCTTATAAAACTGCACAATTATACCTGAGACTACTATTTTTTTTTAAAGCAAAAAGTTGTCACACCAAATACTGACTTTGTTTAGTGTCTTACTGTTAACTGCATTTCCTCTAGTTCCTCATAGTATTTAGTTTATTAGTTTATTTAGTAGATAAGCAACAACCAGCCGTGAGCAAGCGTCACATAACTTGATAAGTATATTCACCTATAGTCTCTTTACTATTCTGTGTGACGTGGTGGTTATTATTATTATTATTATTATTATTATTATTATTATTATTATTTCCGCAGGTCATATTATTTCCATAGTTTTCCACAGTTCCACAAATGAACATTTTATATACTGTTTTTATAATATAATTATAATTTTATACTGTTTATTGGTGCTATTACAGCATGCAATTTTTTTAAGACATTACAGCAAAGTATTTAATTCAGCGATAATAAAAGCAGAATGCATAATTAAGCTTAAATCAAGTGTTGAGTCTTAGTTAATTAATTCATTAATCTCTTCTAGAAATAAAATGATTGAAGTATTCATGCAACAGATTACATATATGATGGGTAGATCATTTTTAAGCATTCAACATAATGTTACATACATATTACAGCTAATATTAGATTTTTATTAAGATAAGATAAGATAAGATAAGATAAGATAAACTTTATTAATCCCCGAAGGGAAATTCAGGTAGTCTTGTAGATAAGTAAGAAAGAAAGTAGTAAGAGTAGTAAGAAGTAGTGAGAGTAGTAGAAATTAGTGAGAGTAGTAAATGAACAGATTAACATATGTGTATAACTTTGTCCACTCCCACTGCAGTGCTGGAAGGAGAACAGTGAATGATGGTCCTCAGCTTTGTGCCTCGTCCTGTAAAAGACAATACATTACAACCAATTCATATATATGGTTCAGTTTGTCCTGGGTTAGGTTCTGTTACGCTCCTGTGTTCAAATCCTGGAAAAGCCCCCAGTTCTGTTATGCGCTGGTCTACGTCAGGACGCAACATACGAAAGGAATAAAGGGGTGGTGAGACCAGGATTTGCATTAGCTTTCTATTTTCATTCTCATTCTTTTCAGAAAGTTCTTTCTAAGCTTCAGAAGCTGACCAGGCCAAAATAATAAACACACTTCCCTCTAACTCTACGCAGAATGAGCTAACTAACCTAACCAATGAAAAGACACAAAAATAGAGGCAACAGATTGGCGTACAATAAACATAAATAAATAAAAACATAAATGGCGTCAACTTCCTACTAACCACTATTTATATACAGTATATATACAGTGGGGGAAATAAGAATTCAGCACGTCAACACTTTTTTAAATTAAACATATTTCCTATTCGCATGAAACGTAGACCAGACACGGGGATTCACTCAATAAAACTACACAGCTAAAGAAATGATAATATTCCAATCCATAAAAAAATCTATGTCCAATAAAGTGGAATGACACGGCAAAAAAAAAACTATTGAACCGGCTAACTGAAATGTATTTAATACTTGATGGAGAAGCCTTTGTTTGCAGTGACAGCTTCAAGACACTTCCTGTACAACGACACTAATCTCTCAGAGTGTTCGGGTGGGATTTTGGCTCATTCTTCTATTTTGAAGATGCTGATCTTCAGTTCATTGCACAAATTTTCTGTTGGGTGTAAGTGTGCTGATTGACTTGTTCATTCCTACACCTATGGAGCCAATTGAGAGTCTCCTTTGCAGTATGTTCTGGATTGTTGTCCTACTTGAAAGTCCACCCACATCTCATCCTCAAGTGGATGGCAACAGATTCTTCTCAAATAGGCCCCAGTTCATGACTCCATTCATTTCCCTTCGATAATTTGGGCTCCGCCTGTGCCATGAGAAGAGAAATGGCTCCATGCCATGATGCTTCCAAGTCTGAACTTCACTGTTAGTATGCTAATTTTAGGGTCACATGCACAGCCATTTCTCCTGCAGACATTGTGGTGTCGTGTTGTTGCAGAAAAGTTAGATTTTTATCTCGCCCGTGCACACTACATTCTCCCAGTAATCTACAGGCTTCTCCAAATGTTCTGTTGCGAACTTGAAACAAGCTTCAACATGCCTTATCTTCAGTAATGGAGTCTTCTTGGGTGATCATGAATGGAGACGTGGTGGTGGTGGAGTGCAATGCCTATTGTTTCCTCTGTGACTGCTGTACCTGCTGCTTCCAGGTCTAGAGCTCTTTCTGAGTGGTCATTAGCTCTTGGGCTACTCTACTGACTAACTTTCTGACTGTCTGGTAGGAAATCTTGAGAGGAGCTCATATGAATGGCAGGTTGATGGTCGAGTGATGTTCCTTCCACTTGTGGATAATGGCCCTGATGGCGCGTATTGGAATACACATTCCTGGACTTAATCATAAACACCCCTATATAAACTCACACAAACCCACGGTTCTTTGTGATGTATCTGCTCAGTGTCTTTTTGCCTGACGTTACAGAGCCTTATATCGGTGTGTTTTTGATATCCTGGTTATTGATCTGCTTTCTGGTTCTTTGATTCTCGTGCCTTGCCTGACCCCTGCCTGTTTGTGACTATGACCTTGCCTTATGTCTGGGACCTCTTTGCCAGTTTATTAATCAAAGCAATTAAAGCTGTCTCTGCCGCCTGACATCAGTATCACAGCAGGGCTGACTCTGTCACTACAGAATACCAAGGGTTTAATGAATAACAAATTTCATACTTAGGAACAGTTGATACTCAGTTGGCACATTGCATCTATCATGTAGCCTAAAGTGCTGTCAATGCTAACATACGTGCTTAAAACCTCAAAAAAAAAAAAAAAAAAAAAAAAAAAAAAAAAAAAAAAAAAAAAAAAAAAAAAAAAAAAAAAAAAAAAAAAAAAAAGACAGCTACTGCACTCTTTGCCAATTCTCATAAATCAGCATGAGACATATTTTGTCTCTTTATAGTGTTAGAACTCGGCTTTTAAGCCGGCTAAGTGCACTTGCAAGTAATGTGATGACAATCCTTGTGCAGCACAGGGCAGAGTAAGGATCCATATGCAAAAGGTTTATGAACGGGTATTTTTAATAAGTCCATATGGCATCAGCTGGTACTCACAGATTCTTGTGTTCCCCTCTCTTATGTGAATCAGGTTGTAGGCACTTTGTAGGTGGAGTCTGGCAGAGTTTTGCTCCTCTTACCTGCTTAATGGAGGATGGGAACAGCGATAAGGGATAGCAATACTTTACTGTGACCACACTCTGTGTAATCAATACAGGGCCCGAGACTGCCATCTTTTTTTTCTCCACAAAGAAGAAGCCAGGTAGACGGGCATATGTAGCCTTTTGCCAGGGCTTCTGAAATGTATTTCTCCATGGTCTTGGTTTCAGGGGGAGAGAGAGGGGATAAACCTGCCCTACAGGGGTAGCAGTAACTACCATAAGGTCGATGGTGCAAGCCCAGGATCGATGTGTTGGTAGTTTCGTCACCTTGGTCTTACTGAACACTTCTGTAAGGTCAGTGTAGGGTTCAGGGAGTGTCATTTCAATTTGGGTTTCTGGATCTCCTACAAGGGTGGATTGACACAGGAGAGATAGACAGCGTTTAAAAACAGCTTTACTCCAGGCCACAAGCTCACCTTGTTTCCATGAATTCAGTAGGTCATGAGTGGACAGCTAGGAGGAGTCTAGGACGATGGGATTGTGTGGGGATTTGATGACCATGAAAGAAAGAGTTTCCACATGTAATATATCTGTGTGCATCTGGAGAGGGACTGTGTACTTAGAGACCTTCCCCTCCCAGTGGAGTGCCATCAAGCACTTTGACAGTCAATGAGAGGGATATTCTGCCATGGTCTCATTTAAAAAGAGTCTACCAATGCCAGAATCAACACGAGAGGGGATGTACTGGGACTCGGAAAACCAGGACAGTTTAATAGGTATGAAGATGCTTTTACTTTCTATCATGAGGTAATGTGGTGGATCACCTGCTCTGGGTTCTTGTTCTCCAGGCTGAGGGTATGGAGGTGTTTGGAGGTGCCCTTTATTCCCACAATCAAAGCACAGGCCAAATCATCTGCTGCGCTCCTTATCCCTGGATGACAGACTGACTTGGGTGACCTCCATGGGTTCTGGTTCAGCCACTCTGAGAAGTAAAGGGGAAATGGCACTGGAGGTGGTTCTAAGTTTGTGGGGTCTGAGCAGGTTGTCTGTACGAATGGTGAGATAGATTGGTTGAGTGACAGTGTCTCATATCTGTATGCTAGTTCCATCTGCCTTGACTAAACACCATCCTTAATGCTGGTTCGTTCCATCCACTTTCAAAATGAGCAGCGGATTTTTTTTTACTGTGTTTCAATGAAAGCAGTCTTTCTCCAGCATCTTTTCCCATTTCTGGATGGTCGGATATGTCTCAAAATTCTGGATCAAAGCTCAAATAGGTCTGGTTTAGTGTCATGGGGTTGAATGTAGCAGTAGCCCAGGTGAAAAATGAAAAATGTGCAGGAGCACTAATGAAGAGGACAGCAAATCACATGGAAAACCAGATGTTTTTCAGATCAATAGGAACGTGCTCTACCCAAAACAGTCTCTGTGTCATTAAACACTCGGCTCAGACAGTGTAGGATTACAAGTTTTAGAGCCAAAAATGCTTCGCAATTTCCTCTTGGACTGAAATATAATTAAATTGATTTAAAAAAAAAAAATTAAATAAAGTTGCTCCCAAATTGACCAGTTAAAAGCCTTAAGATTTTCTGTGGATTTGTCGACAGGTTGTACACACAGAATGAGCCTGTATTCACTCCTCACTGAAGTACGGCTTTAACCTAATCAGACCTGAGCAGCCCGTTATAAAACATCTATAGGTGCATTTTTCTCATTTCATTTTATATTATACACGATCTACAACACGACAGAACCCTCTGAGGATGCAGGAGAAATTTATTGTTTCATGCAATAACTGAGGTCACATGTGCACAAGAACAGTAACTGAACAGCTGATACAGAGTGAAATAATGATTAGTAAGAGGTCATTATTTTTGAGGATGTAATGGATATAAACTGGTTTAGAAATTTGCACTTCATCATCAGAGAATATCAGAAAAAAAAATGTAAATGTACAAAAAGTATGCTGTTCAGGCAAATTTATATATCGAGTAGAAAACGTCTACAGAATGCATAAAAGGAAAGGACACATCATCGGATGTTAACGAGTGATTCATCAGTTTAAAAACAGCTGAAATGAATGAATAATAGCAAAAAAAAAAAAAAAGTTGTTACTGTGAGCTAAATGTAATTCAGTTAGAGAGCGTATGATCGAGAAGCTGACACATGCACTGCTTTTACAGAATCAAACTCCTTCAATAAATGAGAGCAGAACGGAGAAAAGCAGACGAGGAAACGATCGGTATTGTGAATATTTCTACAGATGATCGTGATGACGGTTTAATCTTTCTGGCAGCTGAAGGACTTCTCGCTCTTGTCTGCCATGAAGGCCTCGATCTCTTCCACGGTGCGTGGGACGCAGGTGAGCAGCTCCGCACCGTCCGCCGTCACCGCGATGTCGTCCTCGATACGCACCTGCCAGCACACACAAACAGACGCAGATGATGCTGATTCATTTTCGCTGACAGTAGTGCAGCTGCAAATCACAGGTTTATATTAATGCACTCGCTCGAACGCGCAATCGTTTCTAAACTAACAGCTCATTCACAGTTTCTCACCCCGCCGAAGTTGCGGAAGCGAGCGAGCACGTCTGCGTCGATGAAGGCACACTTCTGTGGTGAGGCCAGTGCCTGATCCAGCAGGTGGTGGATGAAGTAGATGCCGGGCTCGACGGTGAGCACCATGCGCTCCTGCACCACGCGGCCCATGCGCAGGCTCCTGAGGCCCGGCTCGTCAACGCGCTCCACTCCCTGAACAAGAGGCGGAGCAAGATAAACCCAAACGAACAGAAATACACACAAGTCTTAAATTGTTACAGTGTATTCCCGTTGCAGGTTAAATGCAGGAATATAAATATATTTCTCTCCCTGGTCGTCACTGACCTCTGGATATCCTCCAACATCGTGCACGTCGATGCCCAGCAGATGGCCCAGTCCATGCGGCATGAACACAGCACCCAGGTGGACCTTCAGCATGTCTTCCACGTTCCCGCGCAGGATGCCGATCTTAACCAGCTCCTCCAGGTGAACCCGGTCAGCCAGGCGGTGCATGTCGGTCCATTTCACACCTGTGGTGCGAACAAAGACTTCTGTTACTCCACTAGGGGGCGAAATAGAGCAATAGACTACTATTAAAGTGTGCTAATGTTACACAATTCTTCATTAGCAAGCTGAAAAGTTAAAGCTGTGACCACTCTTTTTGAGGGGAATATTTATGCGATCACAATTTTTTACATTTTTTTTATTTGTAAATAATTTAAATCAAACTACAGTGATATCTCCCCCCACTTAACCTCTGAAGTGGTCTTAAATTTCAGTTCGACATTACAAAGTTCTAGATCGGGGGCGTGAATACTTATGCAAGGCTCTGTATAATATTTTGTGGAATATCAGGGCACTGAACAATACGCTGGCGTGAAAATACTCTCAAGCGTGCAGAAGAAATAAAGAAAGGAAGTAATAATTAAGTAAGAAAGTTCTTTCAGATCAGTGCAGATGAATGAACACATTAGAGAAGTGGCTGATGTTATTGGTCACTAAACTGATTTCTGATCATTTACAATTGATTTAGATCGTTTAATAGTAGATAATGCTATTAGTCCATGCTGTTTGTATTTATTAGTCGTTCTGGATATCGAGTTATCACACTGACGTCACACTGAAAATCCTGAGTCGGTGTAGTATGGTGTTTCCTCCTGATGAAGAACTCAGCGTACACACACCTGGCTTGATGGCGGCCATGACGGCGCGGGAGGACTTGAGCACGGCTTCATAAACGGCTTTCTGGTCGGGAGTGAACTTGCCGCTGGCTGGGAAGGAGCAGGTGATGTCGGAGGAGTAGCAGTAATATTCTCCACCCATATCGAACAGACTGAGAGAAACAGAAGGTCACGTGATACAGAACGTTGTACCATTTAAAGCACGAGAACTCGAGGTATAAACCACCCTGAGTCTAGAAAAAAAAAATGAAGAGGGAAAATGACCTGAGTATGCAGAATGCACAAAAAAAAAAAAAGAGTCACTGTAGTGGTTTAAGAAAGATAAAGGATCCCAGAATCTCACTGGAAAATCTGAGTTAAGCATTTAACAGTCAGGTGTTATTGCATCATAAAATATAAGAGCCAATCATGTTCTATTATGCAAATGATTTAAGCATTTTTCAAAACAGAAATATTTGAAAGACAGGCAGAGATCTTAATAAATTAATGAAGGAGATTAATGAGGAAAATTCCATTATTCAATTAAAATAAAATCTTATTATAACCGTTTAACCCGATACCTCACTGCTAACACATTACCTATTTTTATTTTTATTTCCATTTTATTTTATACAGTGCTTAACTAGTCATTAATCATTACTCTTTAATTAGTGGCATGTGTTTTACCTGATTACAGACAGCTTATTACCAAACCTTAAAGTGTTACTGTTTCACTATTCGTTTTTTACATCACTACTTTGTGCTAAAGAGGCAATGAACGTAAACATTAAGGCTGATGCAGGGTTTCAGCAACATGACATTAACAGCACAAATCACAGAATCCTCACAAAACTGAAAGTAACACAACATGAGTGCAAAAAAATACATTTTATTTATATTTTATATCATTTTTATTTTGAGATTTTCAGCTGCGTAAAAGACGGGAAACACAATTTTTCCTTCATGCTTCAGCCACCAGGGGGAGCTGTTTTACTGCTAAACACAGGACCTGAAGGACTGCACGTGACTAACATACTCTCTCTCTCTCTCTGTGTGTGTGTGTGTGTGTGTGTGTGTGTGTGTGTGTGTGTGTGCACTTTGTCCTTTGTTCAGATTTAATATACCTTGCAAATAACATAAGTTCTTTACTGCATCATTCATACACACACACACACACACACACACACACACTATATTTGTTTTATATTACATTTCTACAGACCTCAAATCTGTAAAGACGTGCTGTTACTGGAAACTTCCTGCTTTTATGATATTGTGGTGTTACTGTATCATTATGTCCAGGTCCTAAAAGGCTAAATCACATGCAACTGCAGAAAAAGGACAAATAATACAAAACAGGACAGAGGACACACTGAGCAGACGACTCAAAAACAACTCATTACGGTTTTAAAAGAATGCGTTTAAGATGTATCTTGCACATGATCCTGAGGAGGCAGAGGGTTTAGGGCGTGTTTATCAACAGGGGGCGCTGCTTATGTTTCAAAAACTATTGCTGTAAATGAGTTACACAGGCGGAGATACTGTATAATCACGAGAAATGTACGTTTATAAGAAATAAATCTAAGTATCACATCGGAACCTAGACTCAGCTTCGAGCTAAGACTGGTGAGGTTGAGGAGCTAAAGGCTGTTATCAGTCAGGGCTAAAACTCTCAGCTCAGGAAGAGAGGAATTCAGGATATGTTACACAAATATATATTATTTCTTTCATTATTCATTAAAATACAGACACAGACAGATCTATGAGGAAAGAACTCCACCCACATTCCCCATCCATTCTTTTAAATTATCTATCCCTTTTACCGCAAATATAGTCACACAGCCAAAGCATGTTAAACGTCCAGCATTTGCTTCTTTAGTTTTCTTCTTCTTCTTCTTCTTCTTCAGCTTATAAACCGTTTCCTTTCAACACTCCTAAATTAGGCTTGCAGACATCATTTACATCCTAACAGACAGCTGAAATTCTACAAAAACACATTTAACGTGTTTAACCACCTCATCCGATCCGATCCGATCCAGACAGGAAGTTCCAGCAGCCAGAACTCGACACGTCACTGCGACCAGACATGCAAAAATAAACCACGACTTCACATCTCTCTCTCTCTCTTTCTCTCTCTCTTTCTCTCTCTGTACTTGTATTGTACTTTCATTGCACTTTTATTCATCTCTGTTACCTTTATTGTACTATAAGGTTATTGCAGTGTAAGCACCTGTAGTGTTTGTTATTGACACATCACAGTTAGTGGTAGCAGAGCTGTGTGTGTGTGTGTGTGTGTGTGTGTGTGTGTGTGTGTGTGTGTGTGTGTGTGTGTTTTACACCTCACTGCTGTAGAAGTGTTTAATGAACCAAAGCTCCAGGAGATGAGACTTTACCTTCCACAGATGCAGGTGTACGAGGTGTGACGTATCCCTCCACGTGCGTAGCAGTAGTGCCTAAACAGACTGAAACTCTCCCTGTCTGTCTCTCTCTGTCAGTCTGTCTCTTTCTTTCTCTCTGAGTGTCTCTCTCTGTCTCTCTGTCTCTTTCTTTCTCTCTGAGTGTCTCTCTCTGTCTCTCTGTCTCTCTGTCCTCTGCAGTCTTCTGATTGAGACAGATATGGAGTTGGAGGTTCTGCGCTACACTAACTGCATTTCATTCCAGTGAAGCTCACAAAGTGGTGTGTGTGTGTGTGTGTGTGTGTGAAATTTCATTATTCTCCACTCAGTTCAAGCTGCGGTACCTGATGACACAGTTCACACAGACACACACACACATTAAAGATATGAACAAAAACTCAACATATCATAGATGAACATAATGTAAGTAACAAAAATTGTTAAATAGCGTGTGTTCGGATATTCAAAGAAAAAAAATCTTCAAAGTTTCACTCAACTTTGTTCTACACCTCCATTTTATCTTGAACATCTTGGAAACATTTCTCCAGAACCAAGACAAAAGTTGTAGGTTCTGATTAAATAATGATTAATTCTGCAGTTTATCCTGATGATTTCTGCACTCCCTCTTCCACAGTTTAAGAGTAAACAGCTGGGATTGTGTTCTGTTCTTCAAGTTTTAAATGTTTTGTGTTTGGTTTTTGAAGCGTTCTCTAACAGCTGCTGGATAAAGGCTGATTTTTCCCCCAAATGCTTTTCAAAGTAAATGATTTCTTTCAGGGATTTCAGACCTTTGTTGTCAGCTGAACGCCTTTAACCTAAATTATGTGCCTTCAAAACTTCATGTTTATGCAGCAGATGCTCGAAAACATGAACATGGAGGGTGAAGAAAAGCTGAGTCGTATATAAAACATAAACATGGAGGGTGAAGAA
>CM040980.1:2080879-2093590 GCA_022985145.1 Pangasius djambal
CTGGGGATCTCATTATTTTTTTATATAACAAAAGTAATTATTAAGCTACTGAAGAAGATTCAAGAGCATTTCAAGGTGAAGTGAAAAGAAACAAGTTTTATCCAAAGGGAAATGCATGTGTTTCATGGCAAGCACTTCTTATTACTGTATGTAATAGCGACAAGAAGCCTTTACGCCCAAAAGTAGGGATGCATCGATACGAATACTGTTATTGTGCCAAGTGCATGTTGTCACGTTGCTAATCAACAGGTGACATGAAGTGACAGCGATCTAGACACATTCATGATTAATGATGCCAACCAAAGCAAAGCAGACTGCAGACTGTGCTCTGAGGAGGAACTACAGCATCTTGACACAATACCTGTAACCTGACAAAACATCGTTATGGTATTTAAAGTGCATCTTTAATAGAGAGCATGTGCAGTAAATTGAAATGGTATTGAAATGAGAAATGCACGTTAGAGCACTTCACTTCTGCGAGCACTGAGCACTGAGCTTCCTTCCCCCCCCTCCCCTTCCTTTCACGGCATCTTGTGCTCATTTGTAATAACCACGCTCACGGATACTGCTCAGAGCGCTCACGTCGGCCATCCTGACCCTCTCTGTTTAAACTCCGGAACAAATCAACAAATGGATCCCTGCTCAAATGTACGCTTTCGCAAAGTCTGAACATTCCTTACTTCACGAACTGCAAAAATCTGAATAGCTTAAATGTGTTAGGAATGAATTAAATGAGCTATGAGCTGTACGTAAGGCATCCTGTATCACCCAGAAGAGGATGAGACTGGTTCCTGTCAAGTTTTCTTTCTTGAGTCGTCTCCCTGATGTTCTCTTCTCCACTACTGCCTCTGGCTTGCTCATAGGGAGGCTGTGGCCCAGTGGTTAAGGCTTTAGGCTTCTGACCGGAAGGCCGTGAGTTCAAATATCAGCGCTGCCAAGCTGTCACTGTCGGGTCCTTAAGCGAGACCTTAATTTAACCTTCAACTGCTCAGTTGTATCCTGCCTCGCTTTGGAGATCAGCCAAAGGAGTAAAATGTCATTGTTAATCTAAATCTATATCTGGATTTCTGTAATGTGTATTGTTAAAAGCGCTATAATCATAACAGTGAATTGAATTAAGATATGAAGAACAAGAACTTGGACTCAGGCCAACCCTGAATCAGTTAACACTGAAAATGAAAAGCATGGGAAAAAAAAATCACTGCTGTCCCATCCACCATGCAGCACACGTCTTCAAAGAGATAAATCCTAGCACCGTAGCTACGCGTTAACTTATGTCATTGCGGAGCTCAAAAGAAACTCTTGGCTGTCGTGTCTGAGTTCTGCACATGAGATCCTTCACAGGAGAGGAGAAGAGAGGATGGCTCATTATGTCGCCGGGTCTCAGCAGGGACGTGCGATGTAACACATACGCGAATGTTCAAGCTGCGAGGGAGAAAAAGTGTCTTTGTAAATTACAAGGCTTTCTCAGGGCCAGAGCTGCATGGAGGCTGATAGCGGAATTGAAACATGACTCTGTCCTGGGAGCTTGCGGCGGGATGCTACTGGAACACCGTCTCCTCTGCCAGGCCGCGTGCTGAGATACACACCCACTTTATAGATTTTGATTGAACGTCCGCTGAGAGATGAAAGAAGAGAAGGAGGAGGAGGAGGAGAAGGAGGAGACTGACGATTCTCACACAGGCTCATTTTTCTCAACACCTGATGACACGAACAGACAAAAATCAAAGCGCTTTTCCTGACACTCCGGTAGTGTCAGTGTACACCACGAGCAGAGTCGTACAGCGGCCTTTTCAACCTCCTCCTCCATGTGGACCTCACAGAAAAAGGAAACAAGGCATGATCGTTATCTTCTCTGCACTGTGCAGCCTTATCAGTAGCTTTAAAGTTGAAACCACAGGCGATGTCTCTTCATTAAAACCTCGAGCTGCTTTGAATTCCCGTCGTACGTGCGTGACACTGATGCCAGGCTCTGACTGGGAGGCTCGGTCCTCACAGCATATCACCAAAAAAAAAAAAAAAAAAAAAAAAAAAAAAAAAAAAAAAAAAAAAAAAAAAAAAAAAAAAAAAAAAAAAAAAAAAAAAAAAAAAAAAAAAGAGAGAGGCTGAGGGAGTGACTTTATAGCTGCTATAATGTAAAGTGAAACCAGGAACTAACTTCACGAACATTAAAGACAACTATAAATGGATAAAAATATGGCATGGCATGTCATTCTTTAATAAATAAATCATTGTAATTGTTGGCAAATCACTCCGCCGCTGATTATTTCTCCATAACAGCACAACACTCAGCGTTCTGTTCCTTAAATATATAGCATGGGATGGTATGAAATTCAGAGCATGAGAAGTGCTAGAACATTTGAAATGAATTTGTTTGTAAGGAGATCACTCGGCACTCACCTAACCTCCAGCCGTTTCTAAAAACATCAACATATTCGACATACGTACGCAAACGATTGACAAGTCTAATTATTCACGACCATAAGCATGTGATTAAACACAAATAAAGAAGATCTGGGAGAAGTCGTACGGGGAATTTGCACTAAACTGTGAGATATATTTCAGTTTCACAATTCATCCTTTATTCCCGGCTCCTCTGTCACCCCGGTGCTCTATTTATAACTTGTAACCATAACAACAGCTGCATTTCTTTACTAATCTAAGAGATTGCCTGTCAGTTCATGGGGTATTTTTTGTTCCCTTGTGTGAAGAAGCTCTGCTTTAAAGAACCTGGTGAGAAGAAACAACAAACAGCTGCGTCAACGGCGAATATGAACGATAATCAAGTTTGACGTTTGAATCGTTACTCAAAAAGTCTTCTGCTCAGAGCAAGAAGAAGAGAGAGACAAATCTTGGCAAGTATGAGCTGGAAAAAGAAGAGACGTTACACGTGTAACGGCGCAATATTTAAAAATCTCACAACATCAAGCAGGTGTCTTTCGAGAAAAAGGGGTGCGGCCTACGACATCTTGGTTAAATGCGCTACACGTAAAAAAAGTAACCCTGTGCTACTCGTTCAGATCTCGATGACTCTGTAATCTCGATCAGAACTGGTATTAAGACTAAACGCAGGTGTGAATGTGCGCAAATGTGCCTTCACATCCCCGAGAGCATCCTAGTCACTGCCAGGAACGTCTATGGAAGGAGTCTCCAGTACCGACGCTCTGTAACTCTGAAACAGTTAAAAGGAATTTACACTTTGCTGTTTCTCTGTCACATGATAAGCGGAGTTTTTTTTTTTTTTTGTCTTATTAACTTAAGGAAACAGAGCGGCTGGTGAGGGAACAACTGTTTATAGCTGCTATAACGTAAGCGAGAACATGAAAATGAAGGAATCTCAGACACACGGGCAAGCCCAAAACATAACGCCTCTACCACCACCATCAGAACTGCTGTAGTACAAGAGTAATGAAACTCTTTGGGATGTGTCGCTCTAGGAAAATGATCAACTTCGGGGTGGTAACAGTAGCTCTGCTTCATCACACTCACTCAGCTGTAATCAAAACACTTTGGTCATTTGGCACGACTCTGATAAGACACAAGCAAGAATTTAATCTCTGCTATTACTGTTTCTGATTGAAACTACGTGAGGCACTGATATCGGATTTATGTCTTTAATATCATATTGATTGTGATATAAAGGAAAGACAAGCCTGTTTTTTTTTTTTCTTTTAAAAAACAGTGCATTTCCAGGTCCTGACCCACAGCAAGTGCAGGTCCTCTTTATAACAGGATTGCTCCCAGACTGGTCGTGTGCTGCTGCTGTGAACTGCAAAGCCAGCTCTTTAGTGTTTACAGCAGAGCAACAATATGTACGGATAAGACGAGAGAAACTAAAACTCAACCATGACCCAAATACTTTGTGTGGTGCTGTTATAGGAAAAATAATCAACACTGGGGTGTGATGATGAAGCAGAGTTACTTTTACCAGCCAGAAGTTGATCCTATAACAGCACATCCCTATACATGTTTCATTCCTCTTCTAGCAGAGCAATCCGCCAGTGCTAACCATGTATTTTTTTAATCAAAGGATGACATACTTTTTATCCATTTATAGTTACATATAATGTTGTGGAACATCCATGAAACAAATTCTCACTTACGCTACAGCAGCAATAAACATTCCTTCACCAGCCTTTCATTTTTTTCCATCGCTGGTACTAAGCTCTGACACTGGAGACTCCTTCCATAAAATGTTATATAAACGGCTAATTACAGAAGATTTCACCGCATCAACGATTACACGTTTTCGTATTCGTTTATACCGAACGTCCACTATATACAAGTCCCTGTGAATGAGCTGTTACCATAGAAACAGTAACGTATTAGAGTGGGTGCATCAACACCTACTGACCAATCAGAATAGAGAATTCAGCACTTCTGTGGTAAAAAAAAAAAATAGACCATGTGTCTGATAAAAGCATCACCATATATGGCATATACTGTACGTGCTTTATACGGTGTAAGAGGCTTGTTCTAAGAGTGAGCTGTTCTGTCCAGAATAAATCATAGTTTCATGAGAATTTTCATACATAAAGGGCACTGTAAATCTCTGTGGATATAAGATACTGTGACACTCGGCAGATGCCGCTAGTCTCGATTCCAGCCATTTATAATGCAAGGAAACAACTCGGTCTCAAATCCAGAAGACTCTTTCAAGCAAGCCGAGAAGTGTCTCTGAACACCAGAAGTTCTCTGCGATTTCAGCAACAAGGCATTCTTACAAGTCTTTATACCTACAGGGAAATACTCCAGTCTGTGAGATTATTTGTTTAAGACCTTATTCCACAATATCTGACGTCTGAAGTCACTGCAACTCCACCAGGGAGTGTGCATCATTTGGCATCGTTGTCTCACCGCCGAGGCTTTCGGTGACAGATTGTTATCCTCATATGACTCAACACCAAACGCACACACTTACAGCCTCCAAGCTGCAGCGAACATCTCACAGGAGATAAGGCAGGCTCGGATCCAGGGTGACTCATGGCGACTATAAGTGATGAAACTTCAAAGTCTCTGCCCTTCGATGAGAAAAATATCTCTGAAAGAAGTTTCATGGTCACGAACTGTGTTCTTTATATACACGGTATGTGTTTACAAGGAAAGTTTTTCATCAGTCTGAGTAGATTCCTTCTGACTGGCCATTCCGAATAAACTGTTATTGGGCAATCGATTAAAACTCTCTTTACTCACACACACACACACACTGGATGTAATCTGATCCAAAATTACACACAT
Organism: Pangasius djambal; assembly: GCA_022985145.1. Classification (NCBI taxonomy): domain Eukaryota; kingdom Metazoa; phylum Chordata; class Actinopteri; order Siluriformes; family Pangasiidae; genus Pangasius; species Pangasius djambal. The sequence continues at coordinate 2,086,118 of CM040980.1, forward strand.
GCAGCGTGCAAGGAGCATAACAGCATAACAATAGCAAACATTAGCATAACAGCGTTGCATGTGACTCCTGTCAGAGTGTTGCTTCAAAACGTTAGCCGGGTTCTCACTTGTCTTCCTTGTTTTTCTAACATGGCAGGCTCATCAAAGCCTCCTTCAAATGCAAGATGAAGAATTCAGGTCTTAACTTAGTTAAGCTAACTAACTTAACTAAGTATTTAGCTAGATAAATCACAAAAGCTTAATTTACTCTTGTAAACTCTGGGCAAGCTGTAAGAAAATATCCACATCCCTGAAGCCATGCTATTTTTGTCCATGTTCGCAAGAGGACGCTCTTGTCCACGTCTTCATGAATGGATAAGTAGATGGCACTTTTCCCATTCTAGCTTTTAGTTGTTCCTTCTAGAAATCTCTATCCATTTTTTTAATTTGTTTCATGGATCTCGAGAACCTGTTAGCATTCACTTGTTCAAATCACTGTTCCAAAATTTTCAGACATGCTTGTTTTAATTGATTTTCTTTTAAAGTTTGAATCACATACTTTGTTTCTTCTGGGGATGAATTAATTTCTTAAACTATCAATCGGACTATCAGTGGATTATTAAGCAGCGTGTAAATAGAGTTATTGAAAATTGGTCACAATGTCCTGGTACGCATGCAAGATCTGATGACACCATGTTCATTCGACAGTGATTTATCAGCTACACCTTCCCAAATCCAGGCCTGCATAGTTTACCCTTTATGTCTGATCATTCAACAGTGTCCGTGTCCCTTTCGTGCGCTTTCTCGTAGCCGCTGGCCTTTTTTTTTTTTAATGACAGATCACTTGTCATTTGTTCTCTGATCCATTTAATGATGTACACCGCTGAAGATCTGAATATCACTTGCACACGATGTCCTCAACCCTGACATTAAAACCTACTGCACTTTATCCCTATGACCATCCATCTGATGCACACTTGTATGCAAAACAAAGTGCAGCACGAAATCAGAGCCGAGGACATCGATAAGGGGAAACGAGGAGCCAGAAGCGGATTTGCCCTCCACCATGCATCACATTACAATAAAATAATTACATTTCCAGCATTACTGCTGAGTCTCTTCCTCAATGTTCACTCACTGCAACGAAATTCAATTAGCAGCCCTCCAAAGTTTCCAAAGCTGCAAGACGACTCCCATAAAACTGTGGCTGTTAATGCATAATCAATGACAACTCCTACAATCAATCGATGCAATCAGCGTCATCGATTCTAAATGAGGTTTCAACATCATGCTCATTTGCACTGGTTCTAAATATACTGCATTACCAATACTGCCTTGTCAATGTCTGGATTTTAGTGTTAAACAAATTATTTGGGGAAGTTCAATTTGCACTGACTACCCACTTAACCCAAATGAGGTCAATTAGCCAAGACATGTTTCCATGTTGTCAGTTTTCCATTCTTCAGAAAAAACATTAGTGAAGATAATGTAGTTGTCCAGGGCGGAAGCTTAGGGCCACCAGAACTCCAGAACAAAATGAGAGAGGGAAAATTTGCTCAAGTACATCTGAAGTAAGTGGAACATTTGTTTAAAGTAACTTACCCCGCCAAACATTTGCTAAAAGAGGTCATGTTTTAGAATTTCATACACACTCTCCAAGTTTAGGTGTAGACTAAAGACTCCCTTGCTCAGGTACTATACAGCTGAATTCCTATAGTCAAAAAGAGTCAAGATGATGGACCAGAGGTTTTTGGTAAAATGTTTGTGCGGTCTCTGTTCTATTCACATGTGATCACTCAAGCTTCTTGACCATGAAAGACTTGCTCATGTTGGTGCTGCCCTGCACTAGTGGAACAGGAACTGGCTAACCAAGACAACATCTTTTAGCCAGTCTTAAGGTGTATCATGTCATCTGTATGGGAAGGTGATCACTCGAGTTTCTTGACGTTTTCTTCTTTTCTTACCTCTCCTGCTGCCGCAATCATGGGGTACCTATTCTATGGCACCTTAGGCATATATTCCCATCTGTCCAGGTCCCTTTTCCTTTCTTAAAGCCCACCTCCTTGTTCCCGAGGCCTAAAGCTTTAGCTCATGTCCAGATCTTGCTTCTGAGATCTACATGTCCCAGATTCCATCTGGACCCTACTCTTATCACGCCGAGGTCAACAAGCTCCTTTGTCTCCCATCTCCCATGCTCTTGCCCCTGCCCACATCTTTGGTTACAGAAGCTGCTGCTCCCATCCTAAACCTACTCCTATCATCTCTGTCCACATCTACGCCCCCAAGCTCCTTCTACTGTCCAGAGGATGAAAGCTCCTGCAACCACCATCCCGAGGCATACATGACCCTGCCCATGTCCTTGTTTTTATACTTAGGTATGCGAGCTTTTGCTCCCACCCTGAAGTCTACCAGCTCCTGCTTCCTGAGGCATAAGGCTTCAGCTCATGTCTAGATTTGATCTATCCTGAGGTCTACAAGCCTACTCCTATCCCCGTGAGTGCCACAAGCGGACAAGAAGCTCCTGCTACATCTTCACTGACTGAGCAGTGACTATCTTACTGGTTACTGGTTCCTATCACAGCTAAGGTACTGATATCCTTATCACCAACCATAAACTCACATTTAATATTAACCAGTATTCCTAGATTAAAAAAATAACTCACGACACATTGTGTCAGCTGGAGTAAATTGGCTTCCCCTTCAACCATGATTAAAGTGAAAGTGGCATTTATGCAGGCAAGTTGGTCAATACATCCTTTCTTGAGCGTGCTTTAAACTTCAAGCAAAGCAAACAACACAGGATGATCTTAGAGGACAAAGCCAATGGCAGGTTAAAGGAGGGAATTGACATTTTGGCTCATTATGCTTGCTTTCAGTTCCCAAGGGTCATCTGACTGGAATTGGATTCTGAACTGGAGAGATCACTGCAGGAAAATCCTACTCAATGCCGGATGACTTCACAGCTACAGGTTGGAAACAGAAAGCGGCTAACCAATATGGCATCTTTTCTTCATCCCTAAGGTGTATCATGTTACTTGCATGCCATAATTAGGATGCCACCCAAAATATCAAGTTGTCTTTAGCTTAGGGTGAACAAGCCAGCATCAATGGGTAATGTTGGAGTAGGAGATCAAGACTTTTCAGCTGCTGGGGTTCACAACAGGTGCTTTCAAAGCTACAAGATTTCATTACATCATTAACATTTCATCATTTAAGTCACAATGAGAATGGTAAGAAATAGGGGTGGGGGGGTCAGACACGGATACAAAATGGTATGCAACAGAGATACCATGTCTAATAGAAGGATTTTATCTAATAAAAAAGTTGCAGAGAAAGTTTTCCCATCCTGAAGGCCAAATTGCATCAGTGAGATGATTTGCTACCTTACTATATTGTCTTATTATAGCACATATTGTTGTTGCTGCTGTTATCATCAGCACCACCTCTTCTATACCTGGTTGTCTGGTACATTTATATCATTATTGATTGCAGTATTGCTCCGCAGGGCCATTATATATGCTTGAAGCAGGATGAGGCCAGATCTCTACAGACTCCCAGAGCTTCAGTAAAGTAAAAATGGAAAAAGGTGAGTTTAGAAAGTGAATGTGAACACTTTGGTAAGGCACTGAGCAAAGAGGGGCAGTGAAGGAGCTCCCCTTGACATATATGGAAAAGGATACACAGAAAGAAAGTAGCATTTCACTTTGTTTAATATTTTACAGACTATCGTAAGAAGGATCAAATGCCACAGTGGCAATCCGAGCCAGCCGAGTGGCCCATCTGGTGCAGATCTTCCTCACGGCTACAATGACCTTGCCGTCTGACTCACACAACCTCCAGACCATGAGGAAGACGTACGCACATGGGTGTACACACCCTCCATGACACTTCTTACTGCCTAGCCATTAGCCAAACCGCTATCTCTAACAGCTTCCTTTGATTCAGGAAGTGCAAACCATTATCTCATTACTATTCCTCAGTAACCCTTCAAGCCTGGAGTCGTGCATCGAGGAAATGAAAGGATGAGTGTGGAATTAGAGAGCGGATCTTCTGAAGAACTCAGAGTGGAGATGAAGATGACCAGACGCTAATTTCGTTATGGCTCAATCAAGGAACTAACATGTCCATTGGAAAGTTTAGTAGCATTGTTCTCATGTTAAAAATGTTATTAAATCTCTGCAAATTCATCCTTTCTGAGATGGAAATATGTTTTATAAGGGAAGAATTTGTGTTTTTAAGCTCTGATGCTGCACAAACACCACAATACCTTCATGAAAATGGAAGTAACTCCATAACAGCAGATGTGGTAAGAATTCCAAGTCCGTCTCATGGAAAACTTTTACTTTATTGTATTGGGTAACAGAAGGTGTTGATTAATTTTCTCTAACAGCAGCTCTGACAGTAGTGCAGCTGCAAATCATAGTTTTATATTAATGCACTCGTTCTAATATGTTATCTTGTCATACACCAAATGAAGATCATATGAAGTTTTCGGTGGAAGGAGTCTCCAGTGTCAGCGCTTTGTAAGAGTATTTATGCCACGGGAAAGTGTTCAGAGTTGTTTACGCTTTGTGGTTTCCTTGGTAACATGACAAGCTACGTATGTTTTTGTCTTATTAACTTCAAGAGCGGGAATAATAAGAGAGGCTGGTGAAGAAGCGACTGTTTATTGCTGCTATTGTCGGGAAATTGCTGCGGTATAACAGGAATAAAACAATTCGGGATGTGCTTTTAGAAACCCGTAACTGATTATTTTCCTATAACAGCATGACACTGAGTGTTTCTTCGTCTTACAGTATATGAAGGAACTGAACAGCTGCCTTAAGAAAGTGAGTTTTGGGTCCACTTCGCCTAATCACACATATGCTACATAAATGATAAATTAGGATTAGCTTAAAAAAAAAAAAGCGCTAGAGTTTCCCTTTAAAACATCCATCATTAATTATTCAGAGCCTGTCTTATACAGCGGCGTAACTACGTCACACGCTCTTACCTTTCCATTTCATATTCTTTGTGGCCAGGCTTGACGTGCTTCATTATCTGCGGAAGAGAAAGAGATAAATAAATAAATAAATCCATACATAGAAACAGATAATCTGTGTGTGTGATGAAACACATGACAGAGGCTCCGGAGCGCTCGGCTGTGTTAAGCGCTCTCGGTCCTCTCCATGAGAGCCGTGTGACTCAGCTCCTGGCCAAAGGCTAATAAACACCGTCTCAATTTCCGACGACGGGCGCAGAATCGGTTTGGGAATGACAAACAACTGGCCTTCAAATTGCACTCTATTTTTCAAACTGCACATCCAGCTGATGAGATAAGTGCAGCCGTTCGTTACGTGGACAAAAGAGGGGGGTGAGTGGTGAGAGAGAGAGAGAGAGAGAGAGAGAGAGAGAGAGAGAGACAGACAGAGAGTGGATGATCGTTGGCTATTCTCTGTGTTAACATGGAGAGTGTTGGTACAACCAGCAATAAGCAGCTGCAGCTCACAGGGGAATCCTGTAGTTACTGTAAGATTACAGCAGATGAGTGTGTGTGTGTGTGTGTGTGTGTGTGTGTGTGTGTGTTTTCTCCATGTTAGTGTTAGAGTAAATTGTGTCAAATTGTCCAAACTAATTGGACACCATGAAACTTTTTAGCCATCTTTGGCACAAAAAAAACAAAACAAAACAAAACAAAAAACAATAGGACTGTCTACCCTGAAAATAATATAAAACCTGAATATATAAAGCTTGAAAAATATATAAAAACCCTGTGTTCACACTAGCAAAGTGACAAAGAGACCGATGAGAGATCATTTTCTATTTACTATAGTTATTTTCTGTTTTCTTCGTAATGTCTCTATACACATTCAATCCTTGGTAAATCACATAAGCCAATCATTTGGATTTGTTGCTTACGCAAGTCATATCTAATTTGCGCACAACGGAGAAAATCGCAGTTCCATCGTTGCTCGTCGCTAAAATTGCAGCTCTGTGTCGAGCTCGTACGCAGGGGACAAGTAACTTGTTGTTTGTTTGTTTTATTTATTTATTTATTTATTTATTTATTTCCGATGAGATACAGTAGTAGCTATAGGTATACAGCTTCTAAAACAAACTAGTTCAACACAAACTAACTAACGCACTAATCAGAGTGAACGTGGTTTGTTTGATTAACATGTTAAGCGCTCGGCTTCGTACTAGCTGCGTTCTTAGATACTGGTACGTGCACTCACCAGAGACACCAGCGATCTCTGCTACTTCCTGTCAGCCTTTATTTTTCTTCGTAACATCTCTGTGCACATTTAATGAGAGGTCGTATATGACAAGATAATAATAATAATAATAATAATAATAAGTTTATTTTATATAGCGCCTTTCTGCACACTCAAGGTCACTTTACAATATGGAAACATAAGATAAGATAAAACCACGGCTATAAGTTTTTTTTTTGTTTTTTTTTTGTGCGTCAAACAGTAAAGGGGAAGTAACTGGAGGTGGGAATTGAAGTTGTGATTGGTGAAAAACGCGCACCGTAGGACTGGTCCAATTTTACTCTCATGAGTAATTTTCCGAACACTGCTGTCCTCCAGCTCACACAGGATATAAAACCTCAGCAAAATAAGGAGCGAATACAGTGAGAACACGGCCAAATATAGCAGCAGAAAGAGAGGGTGAGAGAGAGGACGAGTGCGATGGAGAGAGAGAGAGAGAGAGAGAGAGAGAGAGAGAGAGAGAGAGAGAGAGAGAGAGAGAGAGAGAGAGAGAGAGAGAGAGAGAGAGAGAGAGAGAGAGAGAGAGAGAGAGAGAGAGAGAGAGAGAGAGAGAGAGAGCAGGTGAGTCAGGTGAAGAGGGCAGGATTTTAATGATGCCCTGTGAGAAGACAGCCAGAGAGAGCCAACCTCAAACAGTGTGTGTGTGTGTGTGTGTGTGTGTGTGTGTGTGTGTGTGTGTGTGTGTGTGTGTGTGTGTGTAAACAGAAATGCCTCTCGGCTTCTTGCTATCATTCTCTTATACTCTCTCTTTCCAGCTCTCTGTGTTTGTGTGTGTGTGTGTGTGTGTGTGTGTGTGTGTGTGTGTGTGTGTGTGTGTGTGTGTGTTTATTTGTCCATATCTAGGTTAACAGGACTGGTTTATATATCGTGGTACTACATTTTCACTACAGTACGCTTTTAAAAACTAGTAACAGACTAACGCTAGTCTCAGCCTCAGCTGCTTTTGTACACTCTTCTGGCCACAAGCTTCAGAATCTTCAATCTTCTGAACATTTTCAGAGCATGACACAGGGACTGGATTAAAAAAACACGGCATCACGTCTTAAAAAAAAAAAAAAAAAAAAAAAAAAAAAAAAAAAAAAAAAAAAAAAAAAAAAAAAAAAAAAAAAAAAAAAAAAAAAAAAAAAAAAAAAAAAAAAAAAAAAAAAAAAAAAAAAAAAAAAAAAAAAAAAAAAAAAAAAAAAAAAAAAAAAAAAAAAAAAAAAAAAAAAAAAAAAAAAAAAAAAAAAAAAAAAAAAAA
>CM040980.1:2103304-2140754 GCA_022985145.1 Pangasius djambal
AAGCTTGACCAAGGAGAGAGCACAGAGTCCGAGCCAAATCTCTCAGAAATAAGAGCTTCACAGTTTTACTCGGAACAAAGAGACTCGGCTGATCACGCGAGGGGACGGCGATGTGACCATTTAAGGTCGTGAACAATTAAAATGTCTCCGCCATCTGTTTTGACAAGGAGATCACGAGTATCACGATTTTCTCTGACAGACACATGAACCAAACCAATAATATCCAAAAGTAGGCGGTTCCTTAGCTTACGCTTCCTCCTTGGTTTGTTTGGCAGCACGGCTGACGTCACGGAGCAGCTGCTGCCTCCTAAATACTTTCTGTTTAATCAATAAAAATACAACAAACACTAACAGTTCTGTACTGATTAAAGAATAACATACTTTATATCCATTTATAGTTACATTTTATGTTATGTTTTATGTTACAAAGCGCTGACACTGGAGACTCCTTCCATAAATGTCCACTGACTTTAAGAAAACTTCACCACGTCAATGATTACACGTTTTCAATCTGTGTATGTGAAATGTCCACAGTACAGGTCTCTGTGAATGAGCCGTTACTATAGAAACCATAACATATTAGAACGAGCGCATTAACATAAACCTTTATAGAAAAGCCAACAAGATGGCGAGTGAAGAGGAGGACTGAGCAGCGATTAAACTGAACTTCTCAAATCATCAGCAGTGAAGCTTCTCTTCACTTGAACCCTAACAAAATTATTCCATTTATCTGAACTTTAGTAATTTAGGAGTTCGGAACTATCTTGTCAGCTCATCACTGCACTTTCCACGAGTAAAAGTTTCGGAGAAAGTGTTAATCAGTAAAATGGAAATGGGAGCCGTGGGCTCTGTTTAAAAATGACTTTTTAAATCGGAGCAGAAATTTTCTGAGAAAAGCAAAAAAGTCAACGCCACTGAACGGATCTCCGCAAAAATCCACTTGTGTATCTTTAATTATTCAATTTTCTTACTCATATTATTGGTAATCAAGATTAATGACATGAAAAATGTTCAATCTGAAGAAAGCAAATTGAATAAATCACACTCGGGGCAGCGAGAAGGCTGTAAACAGATCAATACAACTTCTATTTTGGATTCATGCTGCACATGGAATATGAATAAAAGTGGAAAATTAGAGTTATTAGAACTATGATTCTAAAGAAGGAGGCGTGGCTTCTGTGCCAGTCAGTGCCAGTGAAGGAGGCGTGGCCTTTGTGTCTGTCAATCTCAGTGAAGGAAGTGTGGCATCTGTGCCAGTCAATACCACTGAAGGAGGCGTGGCCTCTGTGCCAGTCAATACCACTGAAGGAGGCGTGGCCTCTGTGCCAGTCAGTCTCAGTGAAGGAGATGCGACCTCTGGGTCTGTCAATCTCAGTGAAGGAGGCGTGGCCTCTGTGCCAGTCAGTCTAAGTAAAGGAGGCGTGGCCTCTGTGCCTGTCAGTCTCACTGAAGGAGGCGTGGCCTCTGTGGCTGTCAGTCCCACTGAAGGAGGCGTGGCCTCTGTGGCTGTCAGTACCAGCTTCAGTAAATTTTCGAATTTTATCTTGTATAACTACAGGGGCTGATTTGAGAAAATGAAATATTTTCATATCTTGCTGTCTTCAATGTCAACACAATGTTAAAATAAACTGTTAATTTGTGGACTGTTAATACGAGTTAACAGACATTAAAAAGAACAGACCGACGTGTTAATGAACACACTGCACACTCACTTCAAATAAACTTTAATTATCAAATCAACTTTCTCAACTCCCAGTGGGTAACACACACACACACACACACACACACACACACACACGGGGGTGGGTGGGGCTAGAAAGAGAGCAAAAGAGACAAAACAGAAAGAAACAGAGAGAGACAGACAGCATAAGAAGGAGAAAAAGTGTGAGACAGAGAGAGGATTAGACAACGTGTGTGTGTGTGTGTGTGTGTGTGTGTGTGTGTGTGTGTGTGTGTTGTCTGACTGGTCATCTGGTTCTCTGGCTGCCTCCTCAGATGATCTGTTCGACAAAAGTTTCTCTCACACACATTTGAACTAGAGAGATATAACACTTGCTGCCAAAAGGACTCTCCGTGCAGAATAAAACCCTCAGTGCTGCGCAGTTACAGGAAAAACATGAACAGTGACATCGTGTTACTTTTACCATCCTGAAGTTGATTATTTTCCTGTAACAGCATCCAAGTGTTTTATTCCACTCATACCACAGCAATCTGCCAAACAATGTCTTTTTATTATTACTAATAATATTAATAAAGACTAAACTCCTCCGTCCTGAAGACGTCAGAAAGCAGCTTGACCTCTGACACTGGAGACTCCTTCTATAAATGTTAAATAAACGTCTCAGCGATTCTTTAAATGCGCTTATGTGGAGCGTCCGCAGTACAAGTCCCTGTGAATGAGCTGTTGCTATAGAAATGAAAACGTATTCGAACGAGCGCATTAATAAACAATAATCCGTTTGTCACAGAAATGTCTTTAAGTATCGTGATATATGATATTTTGTCCTATCGTCCGCCGTTAATTGTGAGTGTAAAGGAGAAAACGGAGTCGGACTCACTCCAGCTCAATCACTTGCGCCTTTTCTGGTTCACACATGAAGACACACATTTTTATACAGAAGTGAAGAAATCCTTTCTCTCTGTTCAACTGAATATCTACTTTGTTGTCATGGTAACATTACAGGACGCCGGGATAAAACATGAGCCGATACTCAGGACTCTGACGTCGGAAAAGCGCAAACGTGCATTCATCAGTTGGAAAATGTGATGAACAATACAAGCGTCAGAGAGGCAGAATGAAAGAGAAGGAGTGCAGGCAGACTCGCATAGACGACAGGATATTTTTTTTTAAAAACTCAGCTTTATGAAGCCCTGAGAGAATAATAATAAAAATAATAATAATAATAATAATATTAATGACCCAGATGAGCTATGCAGAGCTCTGCTAAAAATACAGAAGGTCGGGGGGACATTAACATCGTGAAGAAGGAGAGGAATAAAAGAGCGCTGGTCACCGTTACGCTCGAGTACGAGTGAAACGGAGAGATCCGTTAAACCAAGACAGACAGATAATGACAAAGAGTGCTGAACAGAAAGAAAGACAGAGCACATAGACTGAGAGAAAGACAGAGTGCTGGACAGACAGACAAAGACGAAAAAAAAAAAACAGAAAGAAAGATAGTGTGTAGACAGAGATAGACAGATAGCTAGACAGAAAAAAAGAAAGACGCAGTCAGATAAAGACAAAAAGAGTGCTAGACAGAAAGGAAGACAGAGTGCAAAACAGAGAGACAGATAAAGAGATAAAGACATATGGGCAAACAAAGAGAGAAAGACAGAGTGCTAGACAGACTGACAAAGAGAGAAAGAGTGATAGGCAGAGAGAGAGGTAAAGAGAGAAAGACAGAGAGCTAGAAAGACAGACAGAGATAAAGAGATACAAAGAGCTAGGCAAAAAAGTGACAGAGACAAAGGCAGAAAGAAAGACAGACAAAGAGAGAAATGCATGTGCTAGACACACGCACGCGCACACACACACACACACACACACACACACACACACACACACACACACACACACACACACACACAGAACGCAGAGCGTGAACACACAGCGTGACCTGCTGCCAGCTGGAGAGCAGGACACACAGGTCAAACACTGAGCAGCTTCGTCTGTCCTCTCTATAAAACATCTCGCAGTCTGAAGATTCCTCCAGAAGTGCTTTTAGTACAGACAGTGTGAGAGCATCATCTGCATCGCAAGCCATCGTTTAACAACACAGTGTGCACGTAGTGGAGGAAGTACAGCATGAACACGTACGTGCGTCATAAAACTTAACATGGCGTGATAATGTGAAACGTGACAGGTGTCCAATTAACCTCACGTGTGCAGAAAACATGTGTGTGATAGAAACATTGCACAAATACAATAAAACACGGACTGCGTGTGAATACGGTGTGGTGTGGGTGTGAGGAGGCGTGGCGTGGGTGTGACATGGGTGTGAGGAGGCGTGGTGTGGGTGTGAGGAGGCGTGGTGTGGGTGTGAGGAGGTGTGGCGTGCGTGTGAGCCCATGAGCTGAGGAACATTCACATAACATGCTGCGTATCGGTGTGTGTGTGTGTGTGTGCTTTTATGACAGCTCATGCACTGACCTACCCCCCGCCCCCCGCATATACGCTGAACACTCGTCCTGAGGAAGTGACAGAGTTCCGACTTCCTGTCACTGCATTCCACAGCCGAGTCTGCATTAACATTCACGCTCTGTACTCTCAGGACCCGAGGTCACGGGATTGTCTTTCAGTGAGACAGAGGTCACGCAGCGGGATCGCACCGAGACACTCAGCTACACTTTCCTCTTTGTGACACTTTAGTTTTATTTTTTTTATTTTTTCTTATTTGGGCAAAATACGTCATAAAGGTCATGAAGTTTCTTTCGCTGTTGAATTCTGGATTGTGATTGGTCAGAAGGTGCTGATTAGTTTTCTAGAACAGCAGCTCTGACAGCAGTGAAGGCTCATGTTAATGCGCTGGTTCTAATACGTTATCGTTTCTATAGTAACAGCTCATTCACAGGGACTCGTAATAAGCAGATCCATGATAATTAATGAAGAAAAGTGTTGATATGGTGACATTTTCAGGAATGAGGACACCGTCTTTGTCTCTTCATGATAAAAATTCCTAAAATATGGTACTGATTATATTTTATAAAAAACTTTTCATTTCACGTTAATATCTCCAGGAGTACTTCAGACAAATCATTTCTGCTGAAGTGATACGGGTAATTTGGGAAGTCGTAACCTCAAACATGGCCGCCTTGCCCACTTCCTCTAGCACATAGCAATGTTTGGATAAAAACACTGTCTCACTCACATCACAGGTGTAGTGCACTTCATCCACTGCGTACTTCTCCTTGAAGTGTTCAGGTGGGTGGATCCTGTTGAAACACACACATATAGACAACATGACAATATGATGAAACAAAGGCCGTGTCCCAAATTGCACTGTCAGGCCTTGGGTCTTCTGCAATAGCTAGCTCTGTCGTTTACAGAGTGAGGTTCAGGGAGGAGAAAAACATCCAGCGGCTGCTCAGGTGGAATCAGGATAAAGCCGGGCAAGTCGAATTAAAGCGAGTTATTTCACAGCAGTTTAAATACTGATGGACTTGAAATACTCGCCCTCCAGCAACAAACTTCAGCCTGTCCGTTACTTAATCTCCTGCTCTTCAACTTCAAAAACACTTTCAGCAGGGTTACCTCACATCACCTCCTCTCTCGCCAAACTAAACAAGGGACGCACTGATGTCAACTGCATGCTTTATTAATTTTGAAGGAAAAAAAAAAAAACTTAGCATTAACCAATCAGTGATGCCATGGAGCATTTTATTTAGTTCTGTTTATGTTGCAATGCTGTCAATGACCTCATTATGCTATGTTTGATATTTTTTGGCGTTTAAACAGCGTGATATGCAGAGCATGCGAGCGAGCGTGGTCAGTAGAAATCTGCACAAGGTGTTGCGAATTGCGAGCAAAATGTAGACCCTGACCAAGTGTTCATGTCTTCATGGCTCAGTGCTCGCCAAAGTGAACTGCTCTCACACACACTCTGCATCTTACGCTCATTTTTAATGAGCATACTGTTTGAACACCATCAGGTTACTGGTATTGAAGGCCGTAGCTCCTGATCTTGAGATTTTCACTTACACCAGGCTTGTGTCACGAATTATCTCAAGTTACAAGAGCATTTCTTACAAGTACGAGTAAATGAACACGCTGATACCTGTATCGGTATCCATGCATCTCTAGACTAAACCGTACTAGCACAATTCAGGATGGGAGAGAGTATCCTAGTAAAGCTGAATTTATGGACACAGAAATGCAAAATGCTCAAATATTTTGGTTTCTATCATTTGGTTTCACAAACTCAGAGGTCAAAGTTCACCGAGATAAAGCGGATGCAAAGCGAAAGTGACTGCAAATGCGAATTTCACATTTCACGTCCTTTCCCATTCGGTGAATCAGCTTTCCCCTTCAGGTGACTCGTCTGATCGCTGCTTTGGCGTAATTATCACAGGTCTCGTGTGTTGCTATAGCGACAGGTCAAAAAAGTATAGAGGCTACAGCTGAACCGTACATGCTGGTATCTCTATTACTGAAATGGTTTCCAATCACCTGCACATCGTGTAGAGTGACGCTCCAGAACTGTAACAGGCATCAGAGTTTATAAAATAATCCGTTACATTAAACCTGAAGATTAAAATAAAGCTAAACAAAGATAAACAGGTGAAATCATAGAGAGGGTTTTAAAATATTGGGACTGTCTGTGCGTGCGTGTGTGTGTGTGTGTGTGTGTGTGTTTCAGTGAAAAGCCGCAGTGTGACTCACTTTCCCATCCAGGTAGCGTAGCTTTCGGGCAGTTTGGGCACGAAGAGGATGGATCTGCCCGAGTCGACGTCGAGGGCGCCATAGCAGTCAGCCTCAGTCACTCCGAACGTCCAGTGGAAGAACGATTCCTGTACGATGGAACAAGAAAAGAGTTACACACCACTGTGACACACACACACACACACACACACACACCACATGACCGTCCAACAGGTCGTCCGTCTCACAGAGCAGCACTTTCACATCTTTTTACGATTTAGGATCAACAGGTCTGAGTGCAAACATTTGCGTGACCTCACAACAAAAACAATCATACTGACGAGACATTTAATACGTTACGCAGATGTTCATTCAGTAAAAAAAATGTAGATGATATCAATTTAGAACTGCCTCTTTAATATCCTCTAAACGGCTTTCAGATCCAATTCTTCTCAATGTCTTCATTTTAAACTAAAATGGAGGCTCAGTGGTTAAGCATCTCTGCTACTGAGCAGAAGGTCAGCGAGTTTACGGTTTCAAGCTCGGCCCTTAACCTTCAGCTGCTCAGCTCAAAGCGTCTGCTAAATGAACACACGTAAGCATGCACTATCTTTACCCGATCTCTGAGAAATCTATTTCTGCTCAATGTGGCCTTTTGGGTTGTTTTCTCTTCTCATTGCAGAATTGTATTTCTTCAGAATTGTAATTTTTTTTAGATAAACTGTGACTCAAGCGACAAAATGCGTGACAGTGTGACATTTAGAAATGCTATCTTCTCAACTGAAATCCAAACGATTGGCCTGAGTGATTCCTCGGGTCAAACCTATGGCGTGTGTGGTCCGACGTTTCTTCAGTTCCCCACTCACAACTTTAGTTCCTACCTGCAGTTAGTTCCCAATTTCTGTCTGATGCAGGAAAAAAAAAAGGGAAGAAAAACATATAACCGTGGTTTCATCTTATCCCGTCATATACACCCTCTCATTAAATGCGTATAGAGACATTAGGAAGAAAAATAACGCTTGGAAGAAAGTAGCAGAGATGTACATATCCAGTACAGTTAGTCTTCTGTGGTATTAATTTATTTACTCATCCCATTAGCTTACACAAAGCTAACGAAAACACTGATGAAAATAGTCTTCTGTTTATTATTCCTGCTTTTTCAGCGTAACCTAATAGCCACACACAGATCGACTTCAGACCCCAGATGAACCTCAGAGCCCTGATTTAATAAAACCAACGTCAGCGCAGGTGCACGGGATCAGATATCCGTCCTGTTTATGGCGATCTTAATCAGAAATACGAGCTCACATCAGCAGTCCGGATCTCAGATAAAGAAAACACACCGTCCCAGATTTCTCTTCCACTGTTAATGTTTCATAAGCAATTACGCAAACAAAGCGGAGAGTGTTCCCCAAGTGCACTCGTGTGATGAGGCTCGCGGCCTTGAGTCTGCGTTCTCTCATTTCCTCGGTGAAAAACACGCCGCTCTTCACAGACCACGGACGAATTCGTAATTAAACCAGCGAAGGCCAGTTTACGTAATGAGGAATTCAACACATGAAAGAAAGAGAATGCTGATTTACAAGGAAATTAGTATTGAACGCATGCTGCTCAGAATTCACCACACACACACACACACACACACACACACACTTTAATTCAAATTCAATAAGTCAAGAATTGTTCAGCGTCAAAACTTTTCCTTTTTTTTTTTTTAAAACACAAAGCTACAAGGTTAGATTAGCCAATGTGTCAAGCTTACAGCCGTCAACCAAGAACTCCATTTGAACCTTAGGCCACGCCTCCTACCAGAGTCTGAAGCCGAGGAAGCAAATGATGGCCCTACGACTGCTTTTATCTCTGCGACGTCCTTTTGTCCATGTTTATAGATAACAGCGTGTCATACAGAGTTCATAAAGCCGACTGACGAGACGCAAAAGCGTAATGATTTAGTCATGCATGATGCTAAACTGGAGGCTATAAGCTTCCACTACTTGTTAGCAACATTAGCCTTGTAGAGAGACACCAAACGTTTCTTGAATGATCAGTTTGGATTAAGTGAGAAGTCTACTTTATGTTAAACTATTGCTTTAAATCACACACACACACAAAAAAAATTAAGCGATAATCATCTAACGCCTGATGAGCATGGCCAGACACCTGTCTGAAGATCTCGTCCGTGTCGGTGCAGTATCTCTGTTTCTGTTCTCCTCCCTGCAGCAGAACCACAGATTTGGGCTGCAGCGTGTCTTTGGCCTTCAGAGCCACACAAAGACGACGCCGGTTCTCTGTGAACAACGCAGCCGACACCCTGAGAGTGTCCTTCCCCAACCAGTACACTGCCTTCCTGCAACACACACACACACACACACACACACACACACACACACACACACACACATCACAATTACATACATCAAGTTCAAGTTCAAGTCTTTATTTATCACATACATGAGCTGTTCAAATATCACAAATTTCAAAGACGCACAAGACGTGTAAGACACAAGGTGCACAACTGTGCAGAGACAATAACGATCAATATCTTTGTATAGAAGACACATTGCAATATGCAAGCGCATCTGATATAATAATAATAATAATAAAATTATTTTATACAGAGCCTTTAAAAAGGCCTCTCAAGGTGCTTTACATAAGAGTATATAGACGTGCATCAGAAAGCAGTTATATTTCATAATAAAATACAATTCGCTTATTAATAACAATAATAGTAACATAGAAAACAAAAAGTTACCAAGTAAAAGCAATCCTAAAGAAATAAGTTTTAAGAGAAGATTTAAATACGCTTAAAGATTGGGCTTGTCTAGGATCAGATGGTAGTGAGTTCCACAATTATGGAGCAGAAGAAGAAAAACGCCCTATCACCCATAATACTCAAACGAGTCTGAGGAACAGTTAAAAGACGGGAATTGGAGGAGTGGAGATCACGTTTTGGGGTGTAATGGGTTAAAAGCTCAGCCAAATACTGGGGAGGCAAACCATGGCTTGTATATAAGCATAGACTAGCCTTGTATGTTAGCATAGGTATTCTAAAATCGACACGAAACCGGACAGGGAGCCATATTATTAGATATTATTATTATTATTATTATTATTATTATTATTAGATATTCTTCTTCTCCTTCTTATTAGATATTACACACAAATGTCCTGATATTACACATGAATCCAGCTTCACTGTACCACTGATTCCTGCTACTATCATCTCACTAATCCTCCCTGTGCACTGATTTTATTTCCTTTCTTATATTTAATACTTTACCTTTTACTAGGTAGCTGCGGTTGACTGTTACGTGCGCTGTGTGGTAAATGACTAGCTCGGTGAAAAAAAGTGCATTTTCAGTTGTGCCTTTATTCAAAATGCAGTCCATCTGCAATGTTTTGTGTTTAACATCTGCTTCTTTTAGTCTTGGACTAAAGGTATGACTTATACTGTATGATACCTAATTATATATTACATTCGGACAATTCATAAGGAACACAATAGAGCATATTGTTATAGGAAAATATGTTTAAAGCCGACATGAACAGAAACAGAAACCCTGAACTAAGTTGTTTTGGAGACATTCCACAACAGTAAACGTAACTCTAAATGGATAAAATGTATGGTGCAATTCTTTAATAAATAAAAAATTGTAATCAGTGGGAAATTGCTGTGATATAAGAGGAATAAAACACTTCAGGATGTGCTGATAGAGAAAAATAGTCAATGCAGAGGTGCTAAGAGTAACTCCGCTTCATCACTGATTAGTTTCCTATAACAGCCCAACATGGAGAGTTTTATTTATTATTATTATTATATAATATTATTATATATTACATTATGCCCCAGCCCCCCAAATCTCCATATGTTGTGGACAATTAATTCGATTTGATGCAAGTAGACATATTTTTGCCAAACTATTCCTTTAGTAATCAGTTTTCCTTACAGAAACATGTGCACGTTCGCACGTATCTATCAAAAAGTCCGATTACAGCACTATTACAAAAGATGCCAAGTTAGCAAACTGGGACACGGCTCTGTGATAAAGTCCTGATAAACTAATCAAAGCGTTAACATGTTCCTGCTTCGCTGCAGTAATTCTGTGGTAAAGAAAATGTTCACGTGAGAAAAAGGGAAGAGAAGCTCACAAGCAAGCTCGTGAGTCTTCTGCTCGTGAGCGTGTTCCTGATCACGTACATCTTTTTAAAAAATATTCCTTTTTTCCCCAGGATCTCAGATACGGAGCGTGAACTGCATCAGGCGGTTGGTGAGGTTTTCTTTTAACTGATCTGAGACCAGCTCTGCTTACATCGCTTGTTAAATGTTTTAATGAGAACTCTATGATGGAGATGATGTCCATCTGTAAAGCTGTAAACCATGCAGTAAATACAGCACATCAGGGTCATTCTTCTGCTTTAACTCATCTATTAAACACCGTCATGACATGAAGAGCCAAATCAGAGCCCAGCACTGGACCTAGAGCACTGTGAAAGTGCTGATGTTTTATTGCCGGCATTATCGCATCTTTTATAGCATTTAGAGGACATTTTAGACTTATCAGTGCCCGTGTTTCTTCAAGGCTCATAAACGGCCATATCAGGATGAAGCACAGGCTAAAGATTAAATCACTGCATGTTATCTCAGAGTCATCAAGGCACGAACTTTGAACAGCCAAAGAGCAAAGAGCGAGAAAAACACCTTCAGTAAGCAAAAAATAAATAAATAAATAAATAAAAAATTATGGTTCAGCAATATTAGAGAAATGAGTTTTGGAAATAAAAGAGATTGTGTTTTTTTAAATTTATTTATTTATTTATTTATTTTTGGAGATTAAGGATTCAGAACAAATGTGAATTCTTGCAAAATCCATGCCAAGGGAGCACAGGAAGTTTGTACACTCTTCACAAAACATGCACAAAATGCATAACTGAATTTTTAATATGATTTCAAGTTAACTTTCTTTACACCCAGGAAAACTTTCATCAGAAACGCACCAGGGTTAAATAACATCCTGGGAACGTCCGCTCGTGATCATTTATTACAAACAAGAACACGGGGAAATGAAATGCCTTTTAAATGAAGAAGAGAAAACAGGTTAGAAAGAGTGCAGGAGAGAAGCCTTACCCTTCTGCTGCAGCCATGTTGATCAGCCTGACCAGAGTCACGTGACTGAGTCAGCTGCCACGCGCAGGCTGTCTGTGTGTATGTGTTTCCGTTTTAACAGAGAACTCCTCCTCCTCCTCCTCTTCCTCCTTTTTCTTCTTCTCTCTCTGGTTCTCAGTGCTAGAACACTATTCAGTACTTTCAGAACCTCTGGTTAGGACATTAACTCATCCCCAGGGCAATAAATTAAAAACAATCACGGTTTGAACGCGGGCACGCGCCTCTACGTCATCATCGTGCGCCTAACTTAGCGTCTTTTTCTAGCTAATAAAACAGAATCCAGAAAACCTTAATAAACATGATATATGCGACATAGTTTGGGATGTTTATGATGTTCAGATACCTGCAGGATGTAGTTCACTTCATATAGACACTGACATTTAATCAGCTAATAAGAATACTCAAAAGTAAAAGTGAAAGTAAAACAAAAACAAAAACCTCTGGTGCAGGTTGAAGTATTTCAATTCTTCACCCAAGTTCAATTAGAAATAAAATCTCTTAAATTTAATGAAAGTGTTAAAAGAACAAGAAGGATTCATATTTCAGTTGCTGATAATACCAGCGTGCCCCAGAGAGTTTTATTCCTCGTACACGACAACAATTTACCACTGATTACAATTTTTCATCTATCAGTAATAAAAGGCATGTACTTTATATCCATTTCTAGTTATGTTTAGTGTTGTGGAACATCTGTGAAACAAGTTAGTGCTTGTTATCACTTATGTTATTGCAGCTATAAACAGTCAATCCTTCACCAGCCTCTCTTTTTTTCTCTCTTTTTAAAATAAAAAAGCTTTTGTGTCTTATGCAAATCACTGGATTATGTTATCAATTACAATTACAGAAATGTTATTGTTTATAATATATTATAATATCTCATGAAGAGGGACTTGTAATCTAAGACTATAATAATAACCATTTTTTAAGTGTTATTTTACAAAAATAAAATACGTACAATCGTTAATGTGAAGTTTTCTTTAAGGAGACATTTATTAATGGAAGGAGTCTCCAGTGTCAGCGCTTTGTAACAGTCAGAGCTAAAGCTGTAACTTTCATTTTTCCGACATTATCAGGACAGAGGAGTTTAGACTTTGTGTTTTTTTTTCCTGTAACATGACAAGCTGCATTGTTTTTGTCTTGTTAACTTTTAGAGAGAGAAAAAAGAGAGGCTGGTGAGGGAACGACTGTTTAGCTGTTTAAATATAACATAAGTGAGAATAGGAACTAACTAGTTTCGTAAAAATGTTGCATAAAATTTCTTACCAGTCACAAGTCATTGAGAGAAGTATAACTTTTGAATCGCTAGACAGCTTTGTCGAATTCTCGATTCTGATTGGTCAGAAGATGTTGATTAATTTTTTATAACAGCAGCTCTGACAGTCATGTAGCTACAAATCAGGTTATCAAGTTATCGTTTCTATAGTAACAACTCTTTCACACAGACTGTCCACATAATCTAAGCCTAATAATATATGGATTAAAAATGCACTGTTATTTAAAAGAGAAAAATATATAATTGTTGAGATTGTTGATAAGTATTGTTGTGAGGATTTATGGAAGGAGTCTCCAGTGTCAGTGATGTCTATCAATCAGAGCTAAAGCTGTAACTTTACGCTTTGTGGTTTCTCAGTAACAAGAGTATGACAGATTGTTAGGCCAGATGTGGAAAAAAGCATATTAAAAAAAAAAAAAAAACACTACATATCCAACAATTATTAGCTGTTTTTCACTAATTGCACTGCATGCAGCTGAACGAATCTGAATGAATCATTTAACTGAATCGATTCCATTGACTCCTTACTGACTAGACTGAAGAAATGTAATCTCCAGTAGGAGTCAGAGAAATTAATGGGATGGTTTAGTAACAAACAATGTGCATGCTGCAGAATAGGCTTCGATTTTTTTCCAAAAAAAAAAAAAAAATGCTGACTTTACTGCTAGCTGAATCACATTCCTGTAGCCGATATCGATTTTGCAGCTTAAGCTGCATTATTTTTTTTTTTTTGGGGTCGGAACCAACAGAAAACAGATAGGCTTCCTGTTTCATAAAAATGCACAAGATTGCGTGAGGTGTTTGTTAGTCATGTTTCACTGGCAGTGTGACAAGCAGGGACACGATAAAAGGTGACATTTCAAAAGTGAGCCTTGTGTACACCTTCGTTAAAATGCAAGACCCTGCGTCTTGTTTTCTTTCTTCTCATCTCCATCCATTAAGCGTTGCTCACAGAGAAGACGAGGTGGTGGGGGAACAAACTGGGAAAATTAGATTTGCCACTTTATTGGTCCACAATTCTTTGGAACATGGCTAAAATGATGCCCGTTTGACAAGCAGGCTAACCCAGGAGAGTCATTTTCCCCTCCATGTCATTACACAAACTTATTTTTCAGCCCCTTGAGGAAATTAAGAGAGCTCATCCACGGCAACACAAAGTGCTTCTGAAGACAATCTATTGTTTTATTACTTTGCTTTATATCATTTAATCAATGTGATGTGCACCAGGTTCAGCTTCAGTTCCCTGATGGCCTTATAGATTTCGTCAGCGCCTTCATACACAGTCAAGCGCATTAACTCTTAAAGTGATACAATATAACCAAAAAGAAATGACTCTGCCCTTCTGGGATCACATGAACACTGATGAAGTAACATGCTCAGATTTATAAATATCTGTCTCATTACTTTATTATGGTTATGTGGAACCTGTGTTGCTGTAATTACTGCTTGGGGTCTGGGCAGTTTTTTTAATTTTTTATTTTAACCCACCATAACGCCCTCTTTGGAAGGCACCAAGAACTTAAAGTTCATAAAAACATCTCATATTATTTTTGTTCATCATTATTAGTAACATGCTAGTAGTTCTGTTTTTTTTTTACAGAATGGTTTCACTTTGGCTAAGCCAAACAAAACCCCTGCTTGATCAAATAAAGCCCCAGGCTGGGTGGATGAAGCCCCAGGCTGGGTGGATGAAGCTCCTGCTTGGGCAGTAGAAGCCCCTGCTTGGCCAGATGTAGCCCCAGACCAGGCAGGCAAAGCCTCTGCTTGCCCAGTAGAAGCCCCTGCTTGGCCAGATGTAGCCCCAGTTCAGGCAGACGAAGCCTCCTGCTTGACCTGTAGAAACCCTGCTTGGCCAGGTGTAGCCCCAGACCAGGCAGGTAAAGCCCCTTCTTACCCAGATAAAGCCCCTGCTTGCCCAGTAGAAGCCTCTGCTTGGCCAGATGTAGCCCCAGACCAGGCAGGTAAAGCCCCTTCTTGCCCAGACAAAGCCCCTGCTTGCCCAGTAGAAGCCCTGCTCACCTAAACAAATCTGATGCCCCAGATTGGTCTGATGAAACCTCAGCCTGGACAGCCAAAGTCTATGTTTGACCTGTTGAAGCCCACACCTGGGCAGACAAAGCCCCTGCTTGGCCAAACAAAGCCTGTCCTTGGCTTGATGAAGCCCTAGTCTGGTCTTGCACCTTCTAAGATAGTGAATTGCTCTTTGTGTATAACATCTATATAAAATTCATGCAATGCTGGCTCTCACTAGCACTCTCTTAATCTATTGGCTATCAGTACTAGAAGGTGTTTCTGTTAACATTAGCTAACTGTCTAGTGATAGTCATGTTACCTATAGCAGCTAACATTATCTTAATAATAACTTACAATACAATACTGAACATTTATATGAATTTGAAAGCTTTTTATAGCAGATCTGTAATTTATCTAATCAAAAAAAACAACACACTCCCTGCTGTATTAACCCTGAATCATTTTTCATTTATTCCTTTTAAAGCTTATTAAAGTTATTCATTAATTACAGTGAAGACAAAGGTGTGTAGTTATGAGACAGAGGAGAAATGTAGGTCATAGGTCTAGCCTTGGCCTTCTTTTAATACAGTGGTTTAATATGAAATACTTTTCCAGTTAATCAGTTATAATAAATCATATAGATCATTTCTATACAGTTCTATACAGTCTACACAGTATATTATATGCATTATTATGGTTATAAAGTATAAAGTGGAGGAGAGACACACTGCTGTATTTTTATCATTCTGTGGTTGTGGTGTGGTTCTGGTGTTCTGCTAATGGACCACCTGCCTGATCAGTCCATTAGCAACACACATCCCTCTATTTTCTATGGCAAAGAAATGGCTGAGAGAGAGAGAGAGAGAGAGAGAGAGAGAGAGAGATATGGGTGAGTGCTTTTAGTTTTGCTCCATGCGGCTGTGGTTGAGCTTTCATCTTGATAAAGCCCCACTTTTTCTTTTTCTCCTCCTCAGCGTATTCAGCACCTGCAGCTCCACCACAGCCCACGTTCAGCATCAAAGTTCCCTTCACAGAGAGAGAGAAAGAGAGAGAGAGAGAAAGAGGCTGGAGGAAGATATAGATTGGTCGTGAGTCATAGATAGATGGACAGAAAGAGTAATGGTTGAATATATACTTTTTACAAATACCTTGGGGGGGGGGCATTTATTTTTTCTCACGTTTCGGCTGGGAATTCGAAAGGAATTGAGTGAGCAAGAGAAAGAGAGGGATAGGGAGTGAGAGATACGTCATTATCACAGCTGTGTTTTTACATGAACAGCACATTGATAAAAGAGTTATACCAGAGCGCTTCTGGATTCTGATTGGTCAGAAGGTGTTGATTAGTTTTCTATAACAGCAGCTCTGACAGTAGTGCAGCTGCACATCACAGGTTTATATTAATGCGCTCGCCCTAATGCGCTATTGTGTCTATAGCAACAGCTCATTCACAGGAACTTGTAAAGCGGATGCTCCACATAAAACGTGTGCAATCGTTGATATGGTGACGTTTTCTGTAAGGAGATGTCGATGTAACATTAATGGAAGGAGTCTCCGGTGTTTTCCGACATCTTCAGGACAGATGAGTTTACGCTTTCCAGTTTCTCGGTAGCGTGACAAAAGAGGGAGAAAAAAAGAGAGGCTGGTGAGGGAACAACTGTTTATAGCCTCTATACCGTAAGTGAGAGCAGGAACTAACTTAACACTTAACACAACTTTAAATGTAGCTATAAATGGATAAAAAAAAGTATGACGTGCTGTTTTTTTTTTTATAAATTAAAAAATTGTAATCGTTTGTAAGTTGCCGTGGTGTAAGAGGAATAAAACACTTCAGGACGTGCTGTTATAGGAGAACAAAGGCACAACCCCATAGCTGATTATTTTCTATAACAGCATGCCACAATTATTTTATTCCTTCTATAGCCAATCCTGATTTCAGACCATTTCAACACCACTTTGGTAAAAGAGTGGGTGTTCGTGCGCCTTTTGTTAAGTCCAGAGTGCCAAGCATTTTAAAATTCAATTCACAAAAAACATTGTTTTGAAAGAGAACTCCTTGAGACAGCATGAGCTCTGCTCAGCGTGCAGCCAGCAAGGTGATGAGCAGCACAGTGACCATGAACTCAGTCTTTAGATTCTTATAGGGAAATTTGCTTCGGTCTGTAGCTTCTTGGTCTCAACTCATTTCTTGGCTTTTAAGCGTTTTAGCGTAACCCAAACCCCAAGGCTAGCATTGCTCCAAGGATTTGAAACCTTAGATGTGTGGCGCAGAGGGGCTAAAACTCTCCCACTGCTTCATTCAGGAGTCTTATCCACTGAGTTGGCTGGAGTCTACGGGATATGACTAACGATAGCACCCATAGGAGAGCAGCAGAACAACAGCTTCTCTGTTCAAGCGTGTGTGTGTGTGTGTGTGTGTGTGTGTGTGTGTGTGTGTGTGTGTGGAGAGAGAAAGTAATGAGAGACATACAGTAGTAGCTTTGAAGTGCATATGTTAAATAAAAAAAAAGGCTTCCAGACAGGCTCTTAATGGATCTGTAGAGTTTGGGATGCAAACATTTTATGCCTTTTCCTTAACATTTAAGATGTTATTTTCCTTAACATTTAAGAAACAAGATATTTACCAGGTCCTAAGACTGTTGCAAAAAGCAACCTTCCTGCAATACTCTGAAAACGTTTGCTGTAATAATGATTCACGTCACTTTCTGGTGTCAGTAAAACACTGCTCGTACAGTGTTCAAACACAAAAGCTACATTATGTAAGGAATTAAACACTTTGTGTCATGCTGTTATAGGAAAATAACCAACAACAGGGTGGTGTGTTGATTACTTTCCTATAACGGCGTATCCGGGAGTGTTTTGTACATCTTAAACCACATCAGTTTGCCTACAGTTATTTGCTCATTTATTTTCACATTACATGTGTGTAGCAAAGCTGAGTATTAGCATATTAATCCAACCTCTGCGTTTATTTCCACTCACCTGGTGCTGGTGTCTAATCTAGACCTGTTCCTTGCCTTTCCACCACAAAATTTCTGGTTTTCAGTTATCAGTTCGGGTTCTGACACTAACAAGCTGCTGGTTTTGACAGAAAAAGTAACCACAGACTTTGACACTTGGATGTGGCATCATTTTCTGTGACAGCAAGTCAAAGATATATATATATATATATATAAAAAGAATTTCATGACCGTGAAAAAAGCAAATCTACTGACTGATTGGGAGCCACAAGAACGGCTGAAAACCAGTGAAAGTATCAGCCGTTTCACATGTAATCATGTCTAGTTGATGAGGGATTTGATTTCAGATGGTAAAACATGCTCTCACAGCCAGAAATAACTTCCACGCTTGTTATTTTCACACCAGATGTTATCAGCATCAGCATGAGCACCATGTCACTGTCAAAGAGCTGTCTAGATCAGTCTATCTTTCCTACAGTGCGCTCCACAACATCCCATAATAACACTATGTTAAGTCAATGTAACGTTAAACAGCCTTTCAGAGGTCGTCAATAAATGAGGCACGGCTCCAAGCCGTAATGAAGAGATGATGAAATATTTAGGTCGAGTCGAAGTCTCGTGAGTGCCGTGTAGAACCTTTGCCAGGTCAGAGTGTGAGACGTTCCACCTGATGTTAAATAGCTCATGAACGAGGGGCGTCGTTTGCTTTTAGTGGTAGCGACGCTTCTTAAGGTTCTGTCTTCTCTGCAGTAAAGACGCTTATCCCTCTTCATCATCAACACATCATCAACGCTGAAGCCCATCTCCAAAAAGATGAACAGCTCACGCTCGGTGTCTTTCCTTCTCTCTTCATATCCCTCAGCTAGAGCTCTCTCTCCCTCTCTCTCTTCATTTCTTTTCCTTACACACATTCGTTCACGCGTAACCCTTTGAAGGAGAGATCTATTTCTCTCACACACAGATATGTACAGTATATTCACACACACATACACACAGACACTATACATTCACACACACAGATATTAAACACACACAGATACTATACACACACACACACACACACACACACACAGATACTATATGTTCACACACACATACACAGACACTATACATTCACACGCACAGATATTAAACACACACAGACACTATACACACACACACACACACACACAGATACTATATGTTCACACACACATACACAGACACTATACATTCACACACACAGATATTAAACGCACACAGACACACATACGGATACTATATGTTCTCACACACACACAGATATTACACATATACACACACACACACACACATACATACACAGATACTATACGTTCACACACACATACACAGACACTATACATTCACACACACAGATATTAAACACAAACAGATACTATACACACACACAGATACTATACATTCACACACACAGATATTACACACACACATACAGACAGATATTACACACACACACACACACACACACAGATATTACACACACACACACATATCGATACTATACATTCACATGCACACACTGTGAGGAAGGAACGCCACCTACTGCGCCACCATGACGCCCTTATTGTGTAGTGTGTTCATGAAATCCATGAAATCCATCCAGTACCCTAAAGGCTTCTTCTGTTTGTTTCTCTGTGGGAAGCCTCAAGGCTCTTAGCGAAACCCTGTGACACAGAGGAGAAGCAGAATCTCTTTAGAAAGCTATCCAAAAGCATTTAAAGTACTTGTGAGGAACCCTTTTACAGAATGATTGCAATTTGAACCATGCTAGTTACATCACAGAAATGAGCCGATTTGATTTTCAGAGGTGAGAGAACTGACAAAGCTCTGCTCCAACTCTGACAGCTATCGGATCCTGTTTCAGCCGGATCTGGCTCGAACAGTGCACTGTGCTCACCCGTGCAGACACCAGAGAACCTTCTCACCTGCACACATGCATCCACACGGGAGAAAGGATACACACACACACACACACACACACACACACACACACACACACACACACACACACACAGAGCAAAGGGAAGGCCTTCTGGTTCACTGGCGCTCACTGAGGGGCCAGAATGCCTTTGAAAAATGTCTCAAGGACTCCTTTGAAATGTAAGCACATAACCAACTTAAGTCTTTCCATTTTCTCTGGCTGGAGAGTTGGTGTGCTAAAACAATGCAATACTGTCCCAACCTCTTGTGTGTGTGTCTGTGTGTGTGTGTGTGTGTGTGTGTGTGTGTGTGGTAGGCATCCTAAATCTATATCTAATCTACCCTTCCATCTAGTGTTTGGGATTTACTTTAAGATCCTCTAAGATCTTCTAGGTTTTAAATGGCTTTATAGTTATGGTAATGTATTATTATAATTATTATTATTATTAATTTTATGAGAAATGTCCAATCTAGAATGCTAAATCGTGACTTTCTGTGCTAGAGACGTACATATCTTTTCATACAGATGGACTTGAGGTCACTTGGCCACTGTAAAATGAAATAAACCATAAATATAGATATGTTGAAAAGGACGAGGTGTGTTACGACAGTAGAACCATCTGCAATTCAAATCACAGATTCATATTAAAGCGCTTGATCTAATACATAATTAGCAACAGCTCATTCACAGATGCCTGTAATAAGAGGGGAAAAAAATGTGTTATTTAAAACATGCAGTAAAAACGTGTATAATCATTGATATGGTTTCGTTTTCTGAGTACTGATTTAAGTTTTACACTTTTCCTGGTAAAATGACAAGCTGTGTTTTTTTTGTGCTGTTAAAAAAAAAGAGGCTGGTGAAGGAATGGCTGTTTATAGCTGCTATAGCATAAGTGAGAACAGGCGCGCTCATTAAATGTAACTATAAATGGATAAAAAGCATGGCGCGTCTTTCATTAACAAAGTACAAATTGAAATTGTTAGCAAGTTGCTGTAGCGTAAGGGGAATAAAACACTTCGGGACATGTTGTTATAGGAAAATAATTAACTCCAGGGTGGTAACAGTGACTCCACTTCATCACAAGCCCCTGTTGCTGATTATTTTCCTGTAACAGCATGACACAGAGTGTTTTATTCCTTACTGGGAAATGTTCCATGCTTTTTGGCAAAAACAGACAGGTCTGAAGCGCAGCACGTCTTCACATGGATCAGTGTTGATCCTGTCTATTTCTGTACAGACTGAGTGAGCTCAGGAGAAAGCTAATAGGGAGACCGATCCTCCCAGTTCATTATGGTGGATGGATCAAAATAACCTCTCTCTCTCTCTCTCTCTCTCTCTCTCTCTCTCTCTCTCATCTTTCCATCTTTCAGTGTCTGATAGCATAACCATCTGTGTGACAAATCGAACCAAACATAGCCAAAAAAAAAAAAAAAAAAAGCTGGCCAAGAGCTAAGGGTTTTCTGCTAATGCTGTTAATCAGGAAAAAGAGAACAGTATTTCAGGATATTTCATATAATAAAGAGCTCAAACTGCTAAGCACTTACTATCTGATGCGTACTCTAATGGCACTTCAATCTAAAAATGTAATACAAAGATTTTAGTTACAGACCCACTCGTTTTAAACCGCAGTCATTTTGTCCATACGTTCGATCTGAATTCGCACTCGTTTGGCTGATGGAGGGAATGAGGCGTCTTTCGCAAAGTAAATGTAGCAGCAATTGAACTGCCGCTATCCATCATGTAGGCTGGCTCTGTCCCAACCCATAACTTTCAAGGACCATTCGGACTGTCCCAAAGGTTTTTTTATGTTCTGCAGTCCAGGGCTTGTAATGTGGAGAACAACAGACATAAAGTAAACAATAAAACATGTGTTAAAGCAGGTTCAATCAATCAGGAGAGATACAACATTCCCAGACACAGCGACTGTAAGTAAGTAAAATCCCCTCCTACTCTCCGGTCTGCTCCTGTCACTGAAAAAAATGGCAGGAGGAAAAGGGTTTTAGCCAGTAAGATTGCGTTATTAATGTTATTTT
Source organism: Pangasius djambal (assembly GCA_022985145.1). Taxonomy (NCBI): domain Eukaryota; kingdom Metazoa; phylum Chordata; class Actinopteri; order Siluriformes; family Pangasiidae; genus Pangasius; species Pangasius djambal. The sequence continues at coordinate 2,125,048 of CM040980.1, forward strand.
GTTCACTCTGAGAAACGAAGTGTGGGTCTGATGTACGCCTCTCAAGTCTCATGTCAGGATCTCTACTGAATTACTTAATAGTTTATTATAATGGGAATATAATTTCAGATCATAATACTTAGCATGCAATCAGATTGTTTTATTTATATGTGATGTAATCATTCTCTTTAGTGATTGCAAAAAGTCTTCTGTAACACACAGGACTCAGGAGAGGTTTGAGGATCCATGTCCTGGAGGTTTGTTAGGCTACAATCCAAAATTCAAGAAGGGCAACAGTAAAAACAGGAACACAATGAACAATATCCAAAGAGAAGCCAAATATAGAAGTGAGGGTCAAAACCCACGAAAGGAAAATGACTAGAAACAAGGTTCAGAACTTACACTCAAGAATTGGCAAGACTTCGCAATGATTGTTAGTTTGAGCTCATTTTATATACTGTGTAAACAGGAAGTGTTTGTGAAGCACTGTCCTACATGTCTTAGCTGGCCTTGATTTACACTTTTGTCAAAAAAAAAAGAGCCCTGAGATTCAAAAGTAGGCTAGTTCAGCTAGAAAAGTTAGCATAGACTCTTTGGGTATTTGCACATTTACTCAGACGGATACTCAAGTCTCAGTCCTTGACTGATTCTGGGCACAGGTTTGCTCCAGACCACCATTTTCAAGATTTCCAGGGATCGGTTTTGTGTACTGTTCGAAAACAGCTTTCACAGCATACTGAACTCACAGCGTACATGGCCCAGAGTAAAGAAAAAAAAACCCTAAGTGTAAAAACGACCTGATGATGCATCGGTGCTTCCTACATGGAACGCCTTTTGAACGAGAAACCCTTAGCTGAAGGGTTCTACATAACTATTATGGGACAAACTGGACCCTTTGAGTTGCTAGATTCTTTTTTCTGAGAATGTACTGTATGGCCATTATAGGAGAAATTAAATCTATAAAACCGGCGCAATGGCAGAGAAACGACTGATCTGGTCGCACCAAGTTTAAGCAGGGATTTAAAACATGAAAGCTTTGCAACAGCATCATCTTTTTTATTTCATTGATTGTGTTAAGTGTAAAACTGCGCTCTATACAACGTACAGTACTGTGTAAAAGTCAAAGACCACCCTTTTGTTTTCAATAAACTGCCATTCAGTACTTACTGCTCATTATTTCTTGGTAAACAATAATGACAGGAAAATGCACGCTATAGTCATTTCCATTTTCAGTCGAACGGCTAGGCAGTACTTCTTTACGCAGGTCAATATTCAAGTAACAAATAAAATATTTACACATCTCATACTGATTTTACTGTTGAAGACCTTGAGTGACCTTGAGTTGAGTTGACCTTGACTTTATCATTCATTATTGTTATTGGTCTAAAAATACACAAAAGGCATTTATCGGTAAAAATGGAGGTTTTGGACATGAGTTTAGCTCCGACTGACGTATCAACACCTAATCAGTATGTTCACAAGTCAGTCATGAGTATATGAGTGTGTGAGTGTGTGTGAGGGAATTGAAGCCTGCAGGTGTGGCGTTAGGAATCATTGCACCGAAAGCTTAACGTGCAAGATCTTCTGTTCAGGAGCCGCTGAGCCGCTGAGTGCAGACAATAGCACATCCATAATTTGTCTTCAGACCAGCAAATACTTGGGTGCTCTCGGGTGCTGTCGCTGAGCTTTTCCTCTCCTCAGTCAACAGAGGAAACCAGACCAGATACAGACCAGGACAAAACACACACATGCGCACTATTGTTTCCACACCAGTAATTTCACACCAGCAATTTCCCTTAATTTGCTCGTTTGTCAATTCTGACCAACTACACTTAAAAAATTGCATCTTAGCAAGTAATAGTGAATAAAAGAAAAAGTTTCTTATTGTGATTTGATATTATAATATCACAAATGCAACAAATCTTAAGCCTATTTCATATTTACTCATTTCAGGCTTAAAAGTGTCTTATTCTATTGGCAAATAATTTAGTTTAGGTTTAATTTCTGCCAATAGAATAAGATGACTTCAAGCTTGAAATGAGTAAATTAAAAAAACTGAAATATTAGTCGAATTTTGAATATATTATATATTCAAGATATTTTTACTTGCTAAGATATTTTTTTTGTGGTATGAAAACAGGGTACTAAACTATGTTTCCTTATTCGTATCTTCAGTTTGCTCGTAGAAATGTGCATGTAGTGCACCTTTAAAGCTTTAAAATCTAATCACTGTCCATACTTGTGCCTTAAATCACTTTAAAAGTTCGATCCATGTTTCCAGGTGAAAAACACATATTAAAGGTACAAAAGGTATCGCTCCATCAGCAACACAAAGTATAATGTAGGGCTTTTCCCCCCCCAAATGCATAGTATCTTACATCGTTTGTGAACTGTTACACTAAAGCAGAGGAAAAGATTTATATATTTTTTTTTGCTCTGTCTGAAATTCATAGCAAGAAATATAAAAGCAAAATCCCGTAGCTGTCACCCCGAAGATGCAATTTTTCAATAAAATCGTAAGGATCTCAAAACCCCATTTTCTGCACACCTCAATAATGGGCTGCGAAAGCTGCTCTGAGCTCTCGAGACACCTGAAGGAACGAGTTTCCAGCGTGAAGACGATGTTATGAAACCTTTAAAAAAAATGTCTGAATCCAAAGTTGAAAGGATGCTGAAGTGCGCATAAATTATATGAATTACTGTAATGAAGGTGACATTTCTGAGGGTCATGGTTTAATTCACAGTGATATTTCTCTTTAATTGCTGCCTCCAAACTACAGTTATGGACTAAGGTGTATACGGAATACAGCGTTTGTGTCAGGGACGTAATGAGGAATATTTGGAGTAGTGATGTAGTAAAAGAAAATCTGCAGTTTAAATGACTGAGTTACCAGAGCTCCAGAGAAAGGGATTTATCTTTTAATGTCTCCTAGGTCTAAACGAGCAAGGATAAAAATAACACCGCCTTGCTGTGAGGTGTGTGTGTGCATGAGTGTGTGTGTGTGTGTGTGTGTGTGTGAGTGTGCTGGTGTCTCTAATATATGCCCAGATCAATATTTAATGTTCATTTTGGAGCTGTCTGCAAATATCTGGAAAATTGGTTGACTCTGACCTGGCAGATATTGGAGATGAATATACAGCCGGAGGACAAGTGAACTCACAACTCATCCGAGGCTTCCGCTCGGAGACGGGCGCGTCACGACACGTCCCTGACACCGACGTGAATCCTCCTGAGGAAAATAAAGCAATCTCGAGGGCTCTGAATGATTCACACAGATAGATACATGCTTTCACAGTAAGGATAGCAAAGGACTGGGCGGCGTTTATCTGTGGCACAGCTAACACACCACCAATCAAGGATAAAGGTGAGAGAAAAAAACATTAAGAATAAAAATTACTGTTAAACCTAATAGATGGAACTTTTTTTTTCTTTTTTTTTTCCTAAATGTTAAAATGTCAATAATTGCGACACATTTGCGACACATTGCGAGACATTTCTTTATGGAATATTTCCTGCACTGATCACAGAAAATGATATGATATCGTAGCATATGGGCAAATTTATCCCATTAAGATGATTATAGATCAAATATTAATAATATTATTCAGTTTTTTCATCCTTTTAAACATTTCAAGCTTTACCGTTTCTCATTCTACCGGCAGATAATTTTGCTTCTGTCTAGAAATAAACGCTTAATATCAGGAAAAATGAGCAGTAAATTAGTGAAAATGTCCAAAAAGGAATTTATCATAATCATATATCTGGTGTATAATAATATTATAATAGGAAACACTAGATAAATCTGACTATATTGAATATATTTTCACTTAGCCGTCATTTTTTTTTTTTGCAGTGTAAATCGCTGATTTGATGTTATTATGAAAACTATTTCTTTTTCTATCTTTGATACCGTTCTGTCACATCAGGTAAAGGAAATTCTACCAGGATTGGACAAACCATAAAAGTATTATCCAGAAAGTGAAAGTTTTTGGTTGTACAGAAACAGACGAGGCTAAGCACTGGTAGCTAATGTAATATAATAATGTATTATTAAGATATTTCTGACTATATTTATAGTAAGTGGAAAGGACTTTGGTTTTTTTCCATCGGAATTTTTTGGCTTATGAGCAATGGGCATTTCGAAATGTCTTTGGTGATTGGCTTTTATGTGTTTAAATCCATCCATGAAGATCAGTGATATAGCCAAAACTCATTTGAGGTAGGAAAAGCTCACTGCACTTTCTGTAGAACATGATGGGAGGAAAAAAGGTCTTTAAGTGATTTAAGGGATTAGTAGAGTCGAATCGTGCACGCTGTGACCAAGGACATGAGCTTACAAGGACAAACAGGTCAGTTGTGACTTCAGGTTATCTTTAAAAACCCACTTTCTGGAGATGTATTGCCTTTCGGGGTTTATTCTAGTCCTGCTCCGGGAGGATTTATCTCCAACCTTAATGTCTGAAACTCCTGTGAAAACTCGCCACGTGGGACGTACACGCATGTGCTGGGAAACGGACCTGGATCCAATTATTCAGGGAGGGACTAAAATATGGAAAATGGATGGGGAAGGAAGTGAAGGTTAAATTATTGCAGATATGGAGCTATTAAATGAGAATGTGACTGAGGAAAATCTCTGGTTCCACCATGTTCCAGACAATGGATTTGTCAGGAGGAAAAGTTGGAAATAAACGTTGATCCAGAGCCTAAATGTTCTTCATCCGTGGAAAACGTGTTAAACCCTAAACTGGAGAGTTTTTCTTTTCACTCGTTTAGAACCATTAACTATACAGAGAACCTGTGAAGAACTGTTTTCCCCCCTAATAGTGTATGCGGTATATTACGTAATGTCCAGTACCAGTAGATAAAAACAAGTGCATGCCGTTTTTTAATGCAAACGGTCTCCAGATATGCTGTAGCTGTGATATTTAACTTTTTTATCCTAAAATCAGCTTGGATTAATATAAGACGTTTGCTCTTTTGCTTGTTAAACATGACTAAAAGCAGATTTGCCCATTCGCAGTGATCTTGGAGACCTCTCGGCTCGATACACCCACTTTCCACCCACTCACGTATCGATCAGAGATGGAACGTAAAATGGTTTTTAAAAGCCTGTGGCTAAGCTGAGATCACACACACACACACACACACACACACACACAGACACAGAGTTGTTGAGCTCATGATATGATGGACTGTGCTTGTGTGATTACCGTGTTTATGAAGTTCTGTATGTACAGCCCGCTTCAGAAACTAACCAGTACTCCAGGGTGCACGATTTGTGACGCAACATTTCATAATTAAATTAAGATAATATAATAACAGCGTTATTTGTTTTTTTTTTTTTATTTTAGCATTTTTTCCACTATTCTTTCCACTCTGCCTTTATGTTGTCCATTGAAAGGAATTCATAGCTACATACTAGCTAGCTAAATAGTTATCACTAGGTATTAGCTAGCTTGTGATCACTGTTCTCATGACTTTAACCACTTTAGGTTAGAAAAAACTTTAGAACAGTGATCACAAGCTAGCCAATAGCTAATTTGCTACAGCAAACGTTTCCAAAGAACCGCACAAAACGTCATCCAGGACGCGATACAAACAGGGTATGGGACGATGTAAAAATTGATTTGGGAAGTTGTGTGCATTTGATTGCGCTACTTCCAGGCTGTAGTTGGTAGTTTGTCACATACATAAGTCTATTGTGGTGGATCAAATGTCACACTTTCCTCAGATTCCCACGGCGACCGTACACTGAGCTTTTTTTTATTTTACTTTTTTATTTTTTACATTTTTTTTAAGGATCCGAATGTGCCAGCAGGCGAAATTTAGACACAAATGTGCCAGCAGTCAAAAATTAAACCTATGATTAGATAACAAACGTGAAGAAAAGTATGAGATTAACGCTAATGTGTAAATGTTTAAAGTTAGCTACTTTAGTCAGTATGTGTTGAGTGACATGATAGCTAGAAAAGCTAGTTAGCAGTCTGTTTACTCAGCTTAGCTCTCTGTTAGCTCTTTTACTAGTTATATCTTCAGTGAGTAGGCTAGGTTAAGCTAGCGTAGTGTGGTAGGGTGTCTAAGACACCATAAAATGGTTTCTAGAAAAATGAGTTGACAGTGCAAGTGAGTATAATTGTTTTAAGTGAAAATAAATTTAAAGGTATTTGTCCAGTGATAAAAGCTGAAGTACAGCTTTCATTCAAGCAAAACTGACACTTAAATTGACTAAGTATGAAATTAATAAACTTCCTGATGGTAAATTACCAACTCTTTCACCAAAGGATGTGTGAAAACATCAGCTAAGGCTAACTCTCAAATCTTAGCTAGCATGATGATAACTGGGACAATACAAACTAGCTGAATGCTAATCGCTAGCTATCACAATACAGTACCGAGTCTACACAGCACACTGATGCGTATCAGACTTTGTTCTCAAGGTTTGATTTGCTAGGAATTTCGATCGACTCCATAAAAATGTTCATGTAACAATAAACATATGATTATAGATTAAAAAAAATGTAGTGATGTTTGAAAACGCAGCGAGTAGAAAGTAGATTTTTTTCTCTTTTGAAATGTAGGAAGTAAAAAATCCAAAGTGTTCGGTGAAAGAAAAACTCAAGTACAGAAACTTAAAATTTACACTTAAGTCATTTTATTTTACTTTGTTATTTTCCTCCTCTGCTTTTATGGACGCATGAATCTCCTTCATGAAGTCACCACGGGAAACAAAATGTCTTCTCTTGTCATCTGTAAAAAAAACACACACACACACACACACACACACACACACACACACACACACACACAAGATTTTAACCTCCAGAGCCAAAGCCTGTTAGATCGAAGATTGAGATGGAACGTATGTTTGGTGTGATCGATAAAGAAAAATTACAATCTCTCTCTCACTCTCTGTGTGTGTGTGTGTGTCACTGTGCATTATGGGAGGTTTTACACCGTTGTTATGTCCCTGGGTGTATTTGGCTTCTTCATCTCTCTCTCTCTCTCTCTCTCTCTCTCTCTCTCCTCACGACTCGTTTAGGATTTCGCAGAAGAGAACCGGATTTGACGTGGGGATTGGCAGATCAGGAATGACATCCTCGATTTAGATGAAAACAAAAGAAATGTTTTCATCGATCACATCAGTCCCAGTCAACAGTTGACACCGGTTCGCGTATTCCAGCTTTAAGCTGCTTTCCTACTCTCTTAGCTCGATGCTAGCCTTTCAACCTTGTATACTGCAGCTTCATGCTAGCTTTGTAAATTATATACGTGAGCTACGTTCTCACTTATAACTGACACATCTAATTTCTGCAGTCTGTAAGTAAGGAATAAAACACTCAGTGTGGTGCTGTTATAGCAAAATAATCAATGACAGAAAGGTTGTGATGAAGTAGAGTTACTGTGACCACTGTCACGTTGATTAGTTTCCTATAACAACATGCTCTGAAGTGTTTTATTGCTGCTATACCACAGCAGCTTGCTAAAGCTTTGAATTTATGACAAATCATACTCTTTATCCATTTAATGTTATATTTAATGTCATGGAACGTCCACAAAACAAGTTAGTTCCTGTTCTCACTTACGTTATAGCAGCTATAAACAGTCGTTCCCTCACCAGTCGTTCCCTCAGTCATGTTACTGACAAACCACAAAGTGTAAACTCCTCTGTCCGGAAGATGTCGTAAAACTGTACAGCTTTACCTCTGACTATTACAAAGCGCTGACACTGGAGACTCCTTCCATAAATATTAAAACTAAATAAATGTCTCCTTATATTAAAAATTCACCATATCAAAGATCACACACGTTTTTATTCTGTTTATGTTGGAGCGTCTGCTGTACAAGTCCCTGTGAATGAGCTGTTACTATAGAAACGATAACCTGTGATTAGCAGCTGTCGGAGCTGCTGTTATAGGAAATTAATTAACACCTTCTGACCAATCAGAATGCAGAATTCAGTAGCGCTGCGGGATAAACAACAGGTAATTGCTCCATTTGTAGCTGTCTGGGTACTGGAGGGGTGCCTTTTCTTTTGGGAATCAGAAATTTTCTTTCATTTTGTGCTTGGAATAGGGATGTTTAGGGAAATTGTCTGACATTAATTCCCATGCAGCTCCAAATTCGCACCAAAATGACAAATCTGGTGTTTCTTTCATTTATGTTACAACCCTCACTTCCTACTAGCACAATGAGCCCTTATATTAACTGTTTTTTGAGATATAAAAAGTGTGTGTGTGTGTGTGTGCAACATGAAAAAGAGAAAGCTCGCCAGACCCTAAAAGTGTGAGATTTGTGTTGCTATGATGTACAGCATCAAGCCACGCCTCCTTCCCATGGATCAAGTCCACGCGACAGGTTTGTCCAGACACGCTGCTCTAATTTACTGCATCATGGAGGCTCTAAAAACTGCTGAGTCAAAGCACCATAACACTGATGACTGCAATGAAGTGTCCTTGGGGCCATCTTGGGCAAAGTGTGCACCCTGGGATGCATTCCTGAGCCCTACTGAGTCGGAATTAGCTCTGCTTTCAAATGCAGCCTGCAGAAAATCCGAAATCTGCTCGATTTTTTTCAAATACTCTTTCTTCCATCAAGCAATATAAAAAGCACTTAGAGCACATTCATCTGCGTGCTTTTTGTTGCTTGGTTTTTTTTAAAAGCCGAGCTTTCCGGCCATGTAGCTCTTAAAGGGAAAATGGAACAGAGTGCCTGGAGGATTGGGATTAACGCAACATACATGTTAGTGAATTAAAAATGATTCCATTTGCATTTCTAGCTCGGAATCGTTCATGCTTCCATAGTGATGTTTGTTTCCCGGCTCAGGAAAATATTCCAATTTATTCAATAGCACATGGCTTCAGGGCTGAGTTCTCTTCAGACCACATCCGATACACTCGGATTGGCATTCCACACTGAGCGGAATTCCCGTCAGCATTCCCAACTGGCTGGATTATTGCTGCTGTACGAGTGCACATGTCGATGATCTTTCTCTGTCTTTCTCTGTGACTCTCTTTCTGTCTGTCTCTCTGTATTTTGCATTCTCTGCCTCTGTCTCCTTCTGTCTGTCTTTCTTTCTTTTTGCCTCTCTCTCTCTCTCTCTCTCTGTCTCTCTAACTTTCTCTCACAGTCTTATTCTCTCTGCCTTTCTCTCTTTGTCTCTCACTGTGTCTCTTTCTGCCTCTCTCATTCTTATTCCATCTCTCTCTCTCTCCCCCTCTTTGTCTCTCACTGTCTCTCACTGTCTCTGCCTCTCATTCTTATTCTCTCTCTCTCTCTCTTTCTCTCTCTCTGTCTTTCAGTTCAATTCAGTTCGACAGTACTTTATTAACACAAATGTTTGATTACATTATTGCCAGAGCATATAAAAGGTTAATACCTGATAAATATAATTATAAGAAATAGGAAGAATGTATTTATCATAAACAGGTAAATAGCAGAGGAATAAAAGGAAGATGATCTAAAACAGAATAAAACAAATATTTGGGAGACTCGCCTCACTGTTTGGCGCTAAGATGCTGGCAGGATGACTCCACTCTTCCGCCCCGGTGTATAGGGCAGTTTATCAGCATCAGTGCCCTCGTCAGATTGAGGCATGATGCTGCGTGCTTTCTGCTGGAATTTATTTGTGGTTGCAGTGTATTCAGGACAGCGTGTTAGGAAGTGTAGCTCCGTCTCCACCTCTCCCAGGTGACAGTTCCTACAGCCAGGCTGTGTTCACTGAGTCTGCACGTCGTCAGGGCGTTTCTCAGCTTTCTGTCTCTGAGTGCTCTGAGGTATGGAGCTGTGGTGTGTTCATGATTTAGGGCCAGATAACATCGAAGTTTGTTTCGTGCACTGATTGTTTCTTTCCAGCTGGTGATGTATTTCTCTTTTTGGTTGTTTATAATTTGGTTGGGACTCATTTTAGTGACTAATGTGTAGTTGTCATGGGGCTCTGTGGAGTTTGTAATAGTATCTGAGTTTAAACCAGTGAGCTTCAGGACGAGCAGGCTTTAGGAACTTCCTTTCTTCCTGGCTTTTCAGCGCTTTGTAGTCGAAGGAGTGTGGAGCGCTCGGTTTCAGGTGCTGCCAGAATTTCCTGTCTCTTTTTTGAATATCAAACATTAGAGAGAACTGGCCGAACTCTGCTCTGCATGCATTATTTGGTATTTTTCTCTGGATGCTGAGGATGTTTTTGCAAAACTCAACATGCAGTTTATCAGCTGGATGTTTATCCTGATGGGTAATGTCAGAGTGTGTGAGTGGGCCCCACACTTCACTGCCATAGAGTGCAATAGGCATAATGACCAATTTGAATAATTTAAGCTAAATTTTGTTTGGTGTGTGTTGTCGATTGTGTTGAATAAATTGCCCTTCTTGCTTTCTCTTTGAGTTCTGTCACAGCTAAGCGACCATTAGGACAGAGAGTCTTTGCTAAGTAGGTGTAGGTGTGTGTTTTGTTTAATATTTGTGCAGCCACTTACAAAATTATGGGGTCTTTTCTGGAATAGCATGATATTTGTTTTTCCGTGGTTCACTGTCAGGACTCATGTCTGACTGAATTGGTCCTGCAGGTCCAGGCTCTGCTGCAGCCCCTCTTTCACGGATGATCATCAGCATTCAGGAGTCATTCATTCATTCATTCATTCATTCTCTCTCTCTCTCTCTCTCTCTCTCTCTCACCGCTCAATGGTTAAGATGTTGGACTTCTGATCAGAAGGTTGAGAGTTCAAATCCCAGCGCTGCCACTGCTGGGCCCTTGAGCAAGGCCCTTAACCTTCAACTGCTCAGTTGTATAAAAAAAATAATAGAAAAAAGAGATAATTGTAAGTCATTCTGGATAAGGGTGTCTGCCAAATGCCATAAATGTAAATGTTTTCTCACTTTCTGTCCCTCGGTGTCCTTTCTCTCCGAATCTCTCTTTCTCCGTCTCTCTCTGTCTGGCTTTCAATTCAATGTGTGCTTTATTGGCATGACCAAATATTTTGTGTTGCCGAAGCAACAAACAACAACAGAGCAAGAAAACTAGGAATTGAACAAAGTCTAAAATGAAAAATAGTAATAAAAAATACCAAAAACGAACAGATGCCAAATAATTATGTAGCAAAATTAATAACTACATGCAACCTCATATACATTAATGGTAACACAGGAACACAGGATGTGTTGAAGTGGGGTTTGAGTGGATTGGTGGATGGTTGCTTTCTCTCGTTCTCTCTCTCATTCTGTCTTACAATCCTCACTACCAAGAGCTATTTCATTTCCATCAACTATCAAAAAACAACACACTCTTAACAAGTTACATTTCTCAAACATGATTTTTCCCCCCTTTTTATTTTCACTCTTCATTAATATAAATTCCAGGACCTCAGGCACTGATCTATTAAATTAAAACATGAGAGACGACGGCGAAAGAGAACAGGGAGGCTGTGGGTCAGAGCCGACATCAGAGCTTTTATCTCACCGAAAGATGTGTGGCGAGTTTTGTTGACGAATGAATCCAGCGGGACTATGAACGTCTCTTTGACCGTCTCCAGTGTCGCAAATCCTTTTTGTCCCCATTACTCAAATGCGTACGCGATACACATCAGCAGAGAGGCTAGAGTTTCTTTCTTCATTTGAGGGAAAAACTGACTCATGCACACAGACGTCCTCGTTCAGAGAGCTTGTGTGAAGGCACAAGGACGCTGGGGGAATAGTTAAAGCTTTCCATCACTATGAATCTCTTTTAAACTGTGTATTAGGTAAGGATGCAGCAGCGCCATTTGCCATTTGGAGCAATTCACCACTTTAAAAACAGTTCGATTCCATATCCATGTGTGTGTGTGTGTGTGTGTGCACATGTTTCACCAAACACTGGATCAAATAGCTTTAGAAACTGACTTCAGTTATATTAGAGCTGAATGTTTAAATGCTAAAGCCAAAATAAATTGTTTTGTTCTTGTGTTAGGACACAAGAGAGTTTATGCTAAAATAATTAATTTGCTTGGAATTGATATTTTTTTTAAAATTCTTGTCTAAGCTCTATGTTTAATTAATCTGTAACTCTGAAGCATACAAAACAGATGAATTGTTGTTGAATGCCTGCTGAGGAAATAAATAAAGGCCAGGTTAGCTTTGTCATCACACAGATTCAAATGAGATTTTAAAAAAGACTGAATGGTTTAAAGCTTTGGCCTTGGTGGGTTTTTAAAAACATTTTGATTAAAAACATTGACAGGTATTGACTTAGAATACAGTTTTATTTAAGAGGCAGAACGCAATCCGAGCAGGGGTCCGCCGAGGTGAAGGTCAGAGATGTAGCTAGAAATCCTGCTTTGTGTAGCTCCAGCACTCCCGAATCATTCACACACACCCGTGTTGAGTGTTGTTCGAGAACACGACAGTGGTTTTCTGCCAGTCTTCGGATTTAAAACCACAACTTTCTATTCACAAAAACAGAATCTTAATCCTTGCGCAAATATTGCTCTTATTAAAATAAAACAAATTACTTCTGGTTATAAAACATACAGTGTTATAGGAAAATAATCAACCCTGGGGTGATTGTGAAGCCGAGTTACTGTTGCCACCCTGAATCTGATTATTTTCTAATAACAGCATGTTCTGTAGTGTGTTATTCCTCTTCTAACACAGCGACTTGGCAAAAATTACAATTTTTTATTTCTTAAAGAACACGACCTCATTTTTTTTCCCATTTATAGCTACATTTAATGTTGTGCAACATCCACAAAACAAGTTAGTCCCTATTCGCACTTACGTTATAGCAGCTATAAACAGGCATTCCTTCACCAGCCCCTCTTTTTTCTCCCTTGACATTAATAAGACAAAAAAAACCCCAAAACAAAACAAAACAAAAAAACGCAGCTTGTTATGCATGTTACTGAGAAACCGTAAAGCGTAAACTCCTCTGTCCTGAAGATGTCGGAAAACTTTACAGCTTTACCTCTATTACAAAGTGCAGACACTGGAGGCTCCTTCCATAAATGTTCAAACTAAATAAACTTAAGTTACAGCTTTATCTTAAAGTTACAGCTTTATCTCTGACTGTTACAAAGCACTGGCACTGGAGACTCCTTCCATAAACGTTAACGTTAATAGACACCTCCTTACAGAAAACTTCACCATATGAACAATTTCTATTGTTCACATTTCTATTTATTTTTAGCCTTAGGTTATGTGGAGTGAATGCGTACATTAATATAAAGCTGTGATGTGTAGCTGCACTACTGTGAGAGCTGCTGTTATAGAGAATTAATCACTTCCTGACCAATCAGAGTCCAGATTTCAGCAGCACTGTGGTTTAATTAAATGTATTGCTCGTAGATAACAGGGAACTCATATTATATTCCAATCACGGCTTCTCGTCACAGATGATTTTTTTTTTAAAATTTGTTTTATTTCTTGCACTGAGTGTGAGTGTGTGAGTGTGAAAGCCTAAACCCGTCCTGCTGAAGCTCTGAACAAATAAAGCTCTGAACTTAACAGCGCTAATAAGGCAGATTCCTCCGTTTAGCACCAACTCACATTCTGGTGTGTTTGCACAAGCAGGTAGAAACCTCATCACTTTCTCTCTCTCTCTCTCTCTCTGTCTCTCTCTCTCTCTCTCTCGCCCGCTTGCTCTGAGCTTTGTGTAGCACTAGAATGAATTATGCAGATTCACCAACCTTTTGATTTATTACCGCAGGAACCTACAACATTTTCTAATTAAACATTTTTAGAGTGTGTGACTGTGTCCTTCTGCAGAGAGAATGATGAGGTTTACTGCAGGCTACATCTCTCTCTCTCTCTCTCTCTCTCTCTCTCTCTGTCTAAATACGATGAGAGTGTGTAGACTCTGCACCAGTGTAAGTGGGCTGGTGTACTATGGGCCCCAGGCAGTTGTTTTACATCATTTCGTTGGAGTGAGCAGAGCAGACAGACCTCCACTTTGATCCTACACCACTGGAAAATAGAAAATGCCAACGCTGACACTTTCAGTACTGTAACTGGGGCATTTTCTTCCCAGTGACCTCTGAAAAGGTGTAGGTGTGCTCCACTGGCTTCTCCATTTCTCTCGTCCTTTTGATTAGTTTTTGATGCTTAGTTGATTAGTGATCACAGATTTCTGATAAAACCCTGGTTGTCAGTGATGACAATGAATTCACATGTTTATTTATTTATTATTATTATTATTATTTTTTAATCCTACCTGCTTTTAAGTGATTCTCTTCGCAAATTCAAACCCTTGAACCAAACTGTTCACGGACAAGCTCATCGGCGTCGGGTCTCACTTGTGTGTCAAAAAGAAAAACAACTGCTCACTGAAATGCATAAGGTCTATAAATACACGTCATTAACCACACACAGTTACACTCATTCATTACCGTGACTCCTCCCCCCATTCACAGCTGATGCTTGACCACGCCCCCCGCTGCCCCAGTCATATATTCAGACTAAGAATGCGGTCAGTTAAGTTATGTTCTGTGGTCATAAAAAGTTCTGTGACGAGGTGATTGGCTACATGGTTCACACAGTATATGGGATGCACCGAAATTTTAGCGACTGAAAATCAGTGCTCAAAAAGGGCAAAGGTTTTGATGGACAAAACAGATGTACAACGTAGTGTCAAATCTAACACTTTATAAATAATTTGAATGGTAATAATCATTAGAAACTGAATAAAGGTTGCTGTTTGCTCTTATACAGACAGTTTGAGTTGCAGATCTTCAACAAAAAAATGTCAAATGTGTTGAAGCATATCACTGTTTTATTAAGTATAAAAACGTTTTCTCCTAATTTACCTTAAATTGTGCGTCATTCAGGTAAATAGACAGATAGATAGATACAGTAGATAGTCATATATATATATATATATATATATATAAGAAGATAGATAGATAGAGTAGCTAGCTAGCTAGATAGACAGACAGATACTTTACATTGTACATGCTGTGTGGTACATTTCTTAAAAAGGGTTCTTCAAGGGGTTCTTTGTATAGCTATATGTATAGCTAAACTTAAGATGGTTCTAGTTTAGATCCCGTTTTGATAGTGGATTACTGTTGTACGGTTCTACACAGAACCTTTAAGTGTCTACCTAGAGGAACAACCAGAAAAAGCCTTAAGGGTTGTGGATTTGACGTTTTTATTGCTCGGAGTGTAGTGGGGTTTCCTGAACAACGCTGGAGTATATACTGTATGTAGGGCTGTGGTGAATTAATCCACACACTCCTGTGTGACAGGTTACGGATATCCCGCTGTATAATGTCACTCCAGGTGGAACTCTAAGAGCGCAGCATCCTGATTTCCTGAAATCGAAAAACCCAGCGTGAGCTTTGGGTGTCCAGCAGTGTAATCACGAACACACCCAGAAAGCTGTGCAGCACTTTTTTATTTTGTGAAGTCAGGCTCTTCTCAGATGTGTTCATTTAACACCAGAGACGGGGGGTATAGCAGTGTTAAGCAGCAGCGCTCCGGTTAATGCTGAACCTGTGCTGTACAGCTATGGTGCTTACACGGCGATGGCGTGAGGGCCAGTCTGCTGTAGAGTAAGGGTGTGATGATGATAAACCAGTGTGATGGTGTTCATCATAAAATCTGAACAGAATAAAATAAATTGGGTCTTGTCATATGTTCAATATTATAAGCTCGATAAAGATCAAATTAGACACGTGTAGAAGGTGAAAATGACTAATAATCGCCTTACTGGTTGTAATAATGTGTAAATAAAGCCTTTATTAAAACCTTGTTATACAAACTATTGAGTATG
>CM040980.1:2146131-2161113 GCA_022985145.1 Pangasius djambal
TCTCTCTCTCTCTCTCTCTCTCTCTCTCTCTGTGCTATAAACTCAGATGCTGAGTCGATTTCTCCGCCACACACACCGGACACTGAGTTGCGCAACGCAGCGCACTTTGGCACTCCTCGCGCCGCTTGCACGCGCGCACGCGGCGGATCCTCAAGCCTCAATCAGACGCGCAGGTTCTCGGGGCGGGTTCTCTGTGTTTCTTTCTTTTTTTTTTTTTTTGGTTTGTTTGTTTCTCCTCCGTCGGGCGTGGGGCTGCCCAGTCTCTCTCTCTCTCTCTCTCTCTCTCTCTCTCTCTCTCTCTCTCTCTCACGACACACACGCGCGCGGATCCGTGGAGAGATTAGAGATCAGCAGCAGATCAGAGCCGTGAAGCTGAGCGCGAGAGGAGAGGAGAGGAGAGGAGCGCGAGCGCGAGCGCGGGCAGAGGCGTGGATGTTGGAGCGCGTGCAGCCGAGCAGCGGCTCGCGCTCTGATGGTGCTGAGGAGAGGACACGGACCGGAAGCTTCACTTTCTCTGCTCATATGAACAGGTGAGTGTTGGCTCGTTTTACTGCAACTCCACACCAGCACCTCGTATACACCGTGTCAATCTTCTCCATCAGTACACAAACTTACAGCTCTGCTTACTCTCCCAAAGCAGCACTGTAAAGATACACTCCGGTATCCATCATTTTCTCTCTTAAAGTAGACGTTGATCCATTGAAATTGCTCCAGTGCTAAAATTTCACCAGCTTGTCTAAAATACTACTACTACTACTACTACTACTACTACATTTTTTATTTAAAATGAGCTGATTCAAACTGAGCGGGATTTTGACCGTTGGATTGTTGCCATGGAGATGGAGTTCCGCTTGCACGCGCGCTATTTGGTGCTAACGAGAAAGTAGCCTAACTGTAACGATAGACTATATTGTTTAAAATATTAGAGTCTTCTTTAATACGAGTCTTCAGTTGCTTAATTACTAAAAAACCTGAAATGTTTGCTAGCATGTTCAGCTAGCTTCAGTTTAAATAAATAACGTTAGCACCTTTTCTATTAAACGTTATTACAACTATTCCATTAAAATACTAAACAAATCACGATTTAATGTATATTATAGTGTAACATGTGTTTATTATGTTATTATGTCCAAGATAAATCACAGACATATCTTGAATTTCTAAAATGTTCATTGTTTTTGTTTAAAGTTAGCTGATTTAAAGGGATTTTGACCGTTGGATTGTTGCCATGGAGATGGAGTTCCGCTTGCACGCGCGATAGTTTGTGCTAACGAGAAAGTAGCCTAACTGTAATGAAAGACTATATTGTTTAAAGTACTATGTTGTTTAAAAGAGTCTTCTTTAATACGTTCAGTTGCTTCATTACTAAAAAAAAAAACCTTAAAGTATTTATTTAATATCACTTTTCCTCACCTTATTCCTCACATTATTAACCGTTACAAAAATGTAACCTGAAATGTTTGCTAGCATGTTTAGCTAGTTTCAGTGTAAATAAGTAACAATGTTAGCACCTTTTCTATTAAACGTTATTACAGATATTCCGTTAAAATCTCTTCTTCTAAAAAATACTAAAAAAAAAAATCACAATTTAATGTATATTATAGTGTAATATGTGTTTATTATGTAATTATGTCCAAGATAAATCACAGACATATCTTAAATTCCTAAAATATTCATTGTTTTTATTTAAAGTTAGATGATTTATAGGGATTTTGACCGTTGGATTGTTGCCATGGAGATGGAGTTCCGCTTGCAAGCGCGATATTTCTTCTGTATGTAGCTGTACATAGGTTTCATGCTAACAACAAAGTAGCTGTAACTAACATATTTCAGGGTTAAAAAGTGGGCTTTAATCCATTAAAATGTTCTATTACTAAAAAAAAAAGGATTTAATATTACGTAGTGAATACTGTACATAACATAACATTGTTCATCATTACAAAAGCTGCCTAAATGTTTAGCTAGTTACAGTAAAAAAAAGAAAATGTAAGCACCTTTCAAAAATTTATTGACAATAGTTAAAGAAAATCTAAATATAATATTTATATATGTCAATTATGTTAATAATCACATACCGAACATCTTGATTAAAAAAAATATTAACGTTTATTTAAATTTGGCGGATGTACATGGAATTTTGATTGTTGCATTGTTGCTATGGTGATGGAGTTCCGCTTGCACATGAGAGATATTTTTGCAAATATTTTCAGTAAACGTAAGACTAACACCAAAGGATCAATAAATGGATTTTTTCCACTTAATAATACTATAACTCTTATGGTCTCATCATTAATATGATATGGAAAAATCAGTTCAGCTAACTGTGCTAGCTTATTAACTAGCATAGCTGTACTTAGCTAACTAGCAAATTTAGCTTAAAGGAAACATCCACCCTGAACGACTTGCATATTAATCTTTATAATTAACATGTGACCTTCAGTGGCATCCCAAATTTATTTTCTGAACATCTGAATGGACTTTTTTTGTTTAGTTGGATTTATTTTCACTTTAAAGGTTTCATACATTACCCACAATGCCGTTCCACTACCAGACTACCGACTAGCGTTGAGAGTGATGCAGCGGTGCTTTAGTCGTTTAGTCTGTCTCACCTCCTCATCTGTACACTCTGCTCAAAGATCAACTTCCAAAACTTCAACTTTTACGTCACCACCATCACGCTCATCATCTCGCAGATCTCTAACTAGCCAAAGAGAATCACATCTTGTAGCTGCATTGCATTCTGGGACTTTGTGGGACATTTGCTTCAACTTCACTACTTCTGCACTGGATTTCTCATTAATACGATGCTGAACGTTGGTGGAAAATGTGAGCAACTCACGACACTTCAGGCAACCATCTTGTAAAAGCTAACGAGGCGGAAGCTTACGTAATAAACTTTAGAAACTAATTGTGTAAAATCCTTTAGGAATTATTTCAATTACTGTTAGCACCCTGTCACCTTGCTCGTTTGCATTTCCTGTACATGTAAGTAGGGTGTATGTGCTGGATAATTATACAGCTAAGGGAAAGTTAGCTGTAATTAATTCTGGTCATTTATAGCTTTTTCAGTCTTTATACACAAGGGAAGGAAATCTGTAATTAAAAACAACACACCAACAAGCAGAAACTTCTTCAAGGCTCTCTAGTGCATGTGGGAATTTGTAGCAAGAACTCCAGTGGAATATTAACTTTTACAGTGTCGAACTGACTTTAACAGCATTTAATTAGCTCAGTGTTCATTTGTGTCCAGTCGGATTTATAAAAATGCAAAAGTGCATGTGCTACTGTAATTGCTGTAATAAGCTGCACATGACCGTCATTAAAACTCGTAATTAAAACTCAGAGCTTTGGGACTAATTTTGATTTCAGAGTTTCGGCCTTGTTATACATCAGTGGTTGGTTGTAGCTAATACTTTATTATTATTATTATTTTTTTTAAGTACTACTTTTATTTTTATTTTTAGTCACCGTTTGGGGCATAGACACTGGGGCATTTTCATTTGGAGCGAAATATCACGGTATTAATCAACCGTTTAAAAAAACATCCTTTTACAAAAGTGTTCTTGCACATCCTTGCACATATAACAAAACAACAGAAAACAAAAAGATCAAATCCCAGATTGTTGTTTTTTTTCTTATTTTTGAGAACCACTTTTCTATAAAATCTCTCACACTGTCAGTATTTATCACATTGTTGTTTTAAGCTGAAAGAGTGAGAAGCTATGAGGAAGGGAGGAAGATGTGTTGACCAAAAATAATCCTAGATATGAAAATGACAGCAGAGGCAGCAGTGGAACGTGCTTTCAACAGTAGTGGATTAAATAGAGAGAAAGGGTTTACAGTGCAGTCGTGTCTCTTTGGACAGAGAAACGCAGGCTGCTGTAAGGGTGATTTAGGACACGTCCAAAGTGAGGGGGAGAAAACAGAGAACCACTGGAGAAAAGAACTTGATGGGGTTAAAAAAAAAACGAACGGGTGAATGGTAAAAGGCGGAAATGCATTTTAATCAGGATTTTGCAAAGGTCATCAGTGATGTCACCGTCTGATCATACACCGTGACTATCTGTGAAGCCAATAGTCATAAAGATACCAGAACAGACCAGGCTAGTTTGTTAGTGGCACACTTGAATGCAAGAAACTTTAATTACACTTTTCACAGAGGAAAAACTATCTTTTTTTTTTTTTTTCTATTCTGCTGTGTAGCTGATGTTGCAGCGAACCCTGACTGATCTTAAACCCACCACACGCATTTATTATGGCTGCTGCTGGCTTCAGATGAGAAATCATTAGAAAGCTTCCACTCTTGAATGCACATGAATCAACATTTTGTAACACATCCTGCTTCGGGCTGACTCTGTAGTCCACAGCCACATCCTCGGTGCTGAATTAAGTCTTTATTTAATTTTAATTCACTTTAATTAACTCCAGTGACGGCCGGCGGTGATATTAGACGGAAGGCTAAAATCTACTATCTGTCAACAGCTCGAACAACTATTAGTGCCGAGCACTATATATCACAAGGTCTCATCGATGGCATCGTAAGAATGATGTGGGGCAAACTATTACCCACACTCTTAAAGAGGGAGGAAGACGCATTCGTGAGTGTCGAACATCTTACAAGTGTTTCAAGTCCATAATGCTTTACAGAGTTCATGCCATGTTTCGTCCGGAACCAAACATGAAAAACAGAAGACGTAACTTTCTCAACTTTTTTTACTTGGACAATGTGTGTTTAATGGATCTAATTTAAATGAACACTGTAAGAGTCATTCATTGTGATTTGAGCCAGTGCAGTCATGCCTCATTTCATCCTCATCCTCATCCTCATCCTCAAACATTAGCTATGAATTAAAGTCACTGGTTAGTTTCATTCTAATGTGAGCTGAGGTTTAGCAGCACCTCCATTCAAAACAGGAACAGAAACATTTTCTGAAGGTTCCTGGTAGGTATGTGCTGAAATCTGAAAATGACAAAGAAAAATAATCCCACAACTTTATTATATCAGCAGAGTATACATGTATATACACTATATGGCCAAAAATATGTGGACACATGACCATCACACCCATATGTGCTTCTTCCCCAAACTGGCGCCACAAAATTGGAAGTACACAACTGTAAAGGAAATCTTTGTATGCTGTAGAATTGCGATTTATTTTCACTGGAACTAAGAGGCTCAAACCTGTTCCAGCATGACGATGCCCCTGTGCACAAATTGAGCTCCATGAAGACATGGTGTGTGAAGTTTGGAGTGGAAGAACTCGAGTGTCCTGCACAGAGCCCTGACCTCAACCCCACTGAACACCTTTGGGATGAACTGGAACACCGAATGCATCCCAGACCTCCTCACCAACATCAGCGCCTGATCTCACTAATGCTCTTGTAGCTGAATGAACACAAATCCCCACAGCCACGCTCCAACATCTAGTGGAAAGCCTTCCCAGAAGAGTGGAGCTCATTATAACAAACCTGGAATGGAATGTTCAACAAGCACTTATAGATGTAATGGGCAGGTCCGCATACTTTTGGCTGTATAGTGTATAACACAATATACCACCAACACTATAACTGTTAGGTAGCTAACTAATGCTATTTGGCAGGTTAGGCTAACTCTCGTGTCTAGATACTCTTTTAACGTTTCTCATATCATTCTGCAGACACTCGATGTTACTCAATATAGTTAACATAAGAATTTCCATTTGCTGTGTCTCATAAATGTGTACACTAGTGACACTAGATATGTAGCTAAGTGATAACATCTCGTGCCATAGAATTGCTCCTTCAGCTAGCCTACATAGAACTTGTACAATTTTGATATTAGTTTTACTAGTGTTGCTATGCAGTTCTCTATATTACTGAGTAATTCTGATAGTCTGTTTTCTTAGCGGAAGCTTGAAACCGCTGATGAAATAATTTCAACAGCATTCTCTGAAAAATTAACCTAATTTCCATTCCTCACTCTCATAACTACATTTTCACTGCAGTTACTGAATAATTTATAGTAGTTTCTGTATAATATGTCTTAAGATGAATAATTGAATAATAAGCTGGAAACGTTTATCTTTGTTAAGTAACTGTATAATAAGGAGCATAATAAGATTCCTCCACTTCACACTGGGGTCATGATCACCCAGTTGGGATTAAAGGAATAAAGCTTATACTACCTTAGCCTTATCCTAACAGTAGGAAGTAAATGCTACAAATAATCTGTAGGGTCACTAAGTTAAGGGCCTTAATCTGTTTCAACAAACACTGGAGGCCAAAAGAACACTTAGTGCCAATTACATCCTAGTTACATCCCAATTACATCCCAGTCACATCCCGATTACATCTCAGTTATATCCCAGTTACATCCCAATTATATCACAGCTACATCCCAGTTACATCCCAGTTATATCTCAGTTACATCCCAGTTATATCCCAGTTATATCCCAGTTACATCCCAGTTACATCCTAATTATATCCCAGACACATCCCAGTTATATCCTAGTCACATCCCAGTTACATCCTAGTTATATCCCAGTTACATCCCAGTCACATCCCAGTTACATCCTAGTTACATCCCAGTTACATCCTAGTTATATCCCAGTCACATCCCAGTCACATCCCAGTTATATCCCAGTTACAGGGATGGACAAATCACTTGAACAAGCAGTTTACATATCTACGCATTTTTTTTAAAACCCGTATTTTCCCGGGTGATCAAGTTTACTAGACTGCTCATGTAGTGGTAACTATCATGTTTTTCTTCTCTTCTCCAAAAACTGAAGAAAAAAAATAAACCCTATTGCTTATGTTTTCAAAATGTTTGGTGCATGTCAATGGTTTAAACTTAAAGGAGCATTCTGGCATAAAAGCAGAATTTAATAGATTTTATTTTGGTCATGGTATTTAGTAATCTACTGCACAGTATTGTATCGCTTAGTGTTAATAGAATAAGCGAAACTACAGTACCCAGCATGCAATACTCCAATACGTAATTCAACCATCAGGTATCCCTACCGGTTCTCGATGATCTCGACCGATCCGGACCCCTGAGTGAGACACGTCGCTCTGACACGTGACTCTGACGTTTCTAAAACAGGAAGAGTCTGTTACGTTGTGCTTCTGGGTGTCAGAATCAGAAAGATGTTCACAGACATATTCGTTTTACTAACATTCTGCCAGAAGAAGGTTGCAGGTACCTACAATTAACCAGGTAGCATCAGGACCTTGATACTGTAACTATATCACGCTACTCATTCACAATCCCACCACCTGCTGCACTACACACATCAACCACTGTTATTAGACAGATTAATCAGACAGATAACAGATGTTCTTTTCAGAGTGTGGGTATGAATACTGATGAAACAAGCGCAAAACTCTCCTGCTCGCACAATACGCCGTTAAACATACCGAGATGAAAATAAAGACACTAGCCAGAACCGAATAAGAGCTTTTACAGCTGATGCGGAGACTGAGCACCACAGCTCATAACCGAAACACTGACCAATGACTTGCGGATTTTTTTTGTCGAGGCCACAAACACGTGTTAAAGTGTGTTTAAAGTGGATAAGGACTATGACTGCGCAGAGACGCTCCTTTCCCGGGAATCCATATGCTCATTCATTTCCCTTTAGTCCGTATTAAAGCACTTAACTAGCTCGCCATTATTACACTACGTTTTAGCCTGGTCAGTTAGGTTTCCAGGCAACCAAAACACAGGACCGGACATGCACAGAAGCTTTCATTTTCCTGGTGGGCGAGCTAATACATTTATGATTTGTCCTCCTCTGCAATTATATGTGCTCTGAATTTCAAAAGGGCAGAAGAAATCTCCTCATCCTTTATTTTTCAGAACTTGGAATTCAGTATAGTCGGGTCTTAGTGTAAAAAACCCTCCAGGCACAACTTTATTATCAATATGAGCTGTTTTATGTTGTAGCTTTACTCCCCACACACACACACACACACACACACACACACACACACACACTTCCTTTCTGCGCTGAATTTCCCCCTTAAACACCACACGGCCACCAGAGGGCAGCGTACAGCTGAAAGGTGTATATACTTACTATCTTCACACACACATTTATTGATATAATATCCAATAAACGCCCCAATCGATAAGTGTTTTCCTCGTAGATCTAAAGAGGGTGTAAGAAGATATTGTGGTAGGAAGCATGGACTGATCACTCTCAGACCGATCACCCTCAGACAAGATCATATAGTCCTTACGTTTCAACTTTTACTATTGCAAATCTCTATTCTATCGTTGAGCATCGTTCATATTCATGTTACAAAAACGCATAATGATATGATCTTAAAAGAACCAGGATGTTGTAGTGAATTCACCAAAAATCAAAATTGCTGTGGAGCTCACTCGTGACGTTGGCACTCCCACCGTGCCGCATGTAAAGGAAGTGGAAGTAGTGGATGGACCTAAAAAAAGAAAGTAGTGCACAATTCTCAAATCAGAAGGTGTTGATTAATTTTCTATAACAGCAGTTCTGACAGTTGTGCAGCTGCAAATCACAGCTTTATACGGTATTAATGCTCGTTCTAATACGCTATCGTTTCTGTAGTAACAGCTTATACAGGGAGGTGTGCGGCGGATTTACCTTGCGGAAACGTCGCGGTGGATGTGACCTCAGATAAACACTTGCGATATTCCTGTCGCACTCCTGGAAGGGTTAAGGATTATAAATTGCTCAGAATTTAAGCCGTGTGTGCGTGCGTGTGTGTGTGTGTGTGTGCACGACATGACAGCTGACGCCGCTCCACTTCATCAATGTCCAATCGGGTTACTGTCTAACCTGCTCTGCCTCAGTAAGACTGTAATTCTTGCTGATGGTTTCCACTCGGTGTCGTCCGTATCGGATATTACACACGTCTGTGTGAAGATGCAGGAGCCGCTCCGTGGGACAGGTGTCAAGGTCAGGACTAG
Source organism: Pangasius djambal (assembly GCA_022985145.1). Classification (NCBI taxonomy): domain Eukaryota; kingdom Metazoa; phylum Chordata; class Actinopteri; order Siluriformes; family Pangasiidae; genus Pangasius; species Pangasius djambal. The sequence goes on from CM040980.1 coordinate 2,155,064, forward strand.
ACAAGTCAGGCACTTCTTAAAGCAATATTTTACTTCTCTTTACCTTTAATTGCTCGATTAATTCTTACTTAATTCTGTGCAAAATGTGTGTGTGTTTTTTTTTTTTCTTTTGGATGAACTAAATGTGTATGTTTTCAGTAAAATGTATGAGTTTAAATCCTCTTCTTTTGCTCATTTCTGACTTTCCATTACTAGCGTGTTTTACAAAAAGTTATGACGCAGCCTTAGATGTTACTGGCGCACCGTGACATCAGCTCACCATGGGGCGGAGCTTATTTTAAAGGATATGTCTGAAGGTGACCCCTTCACATAGTGACACAGATGGTTTTTGAGGACCCTGGAGTTGCTCTTTAAGGGCAGTGCTTGGATTTGAACTCACAACCTTCCAGTCAGTAAAACAGAAGCCTAGCTGAGATACCACTGTAAAGCATAAAACACAAAGGGGCATTTAGGGACATTTAATGTTGGCGCGAACATCCGTGAAACAAGTTAGTTCCTGTTCTCACTTACGTTATAGCAGCTATAAGTGTCATGTTACTGAGAATCCACAAAGTGTAAACTTAAGGTTACAGCTTTACCTCTAACTGTTACAAAGCGCTGACACTGGAGACTCCTTCCATAAATGTGTGAATGCAAGGTAAGTGCAACTAATAAAGTGGCCACTGACTGTATGAATGTTTGCATACAATATAAAAGATGAGATTTTGTTATTCAGAAGTAAAATCATTTCTCAGTAGCTGTAATATAATAATTCCTGACATGCATGAAATGAATGGAAGGTGAAATAATTTTAAGCAATTATTAGAAAACAAAGTAGCCAAATCAGTGTACAGCCTTCTAGATGAACATCTCCATGCAAGAAAACTTCACCATATCAACAATTATGCAAAATTATTCAAAAATAATCTGTGGTTAGTTTTAGTTTATGTTGGAGCGTCCGCTGTACAAGTTCCTGTGAATGAGCTGTTACTATAGAAACAATAATGCATTAATATAAGCCTGCTACTACTGTCAGAGCTGTTAGCGATCAACACCTTCTGACCAATCAGAATCCAGAATTCAATAGCGCTGTGGTGTAATAATATTAATATACAAGCGACAGGTGTTAGTGACCGGTGTAAGTGTTAGGTGGTAGTGTTAGTGACAGGTGTTAGTGTTAGGTGTTAGCGTTAGGTGGTAGTGTTAGGTGGTAGTAACAGACGTTTGGTGGTAGTGTTAGGAAAAGGTGTTAGTGTTAGTAACAGGCGTTAGGTGGTAGTGTTAGTGACAGGTGTTAGTAACACTGTTAGTGTTAGGTGGTAGTGTTATTGAGAGGTGTTAGTGTTAGGTGGTAATGTTAGTAACAGGTGTTAATGTTAGGTGGTAGTGTTAGTGTTAGTTGGTAGTGTTAGGTGTTAGTGTTAGGTGGTAGTGTTAATGTTAGGTGGTAATGTTAGTGTTAGTTGGTAGTGTTAGGTGGTAGTGTTATTGAGAGGTGTTAGTGTTAGGTGGTAATGTTAGTAACAGGTGTTAATGTTAGGTGGTAGTGTTAGTGTTAGTTGGTAGTGTTAGGTGTTAGTGTTAGGTGGTAGTGTTAGTGTTAGTTGTTAGTGTTAGTGACAGGTGTTAGTGTTAGTGACAGGGAAGTGTACCAGTTTGCTGACTCATCTGCATATCATTACCCAGTTCTTAATCATAGAGGAGGTGTCTTTTGCTCTTTGTTAGCATGGGACTGCATTAGCATGGGGACAGCATTAGCATGGGGACTGCATTAGCATGGGATGCATTAGCATGGGGACAGCATTAGCATGGGATGCATTAGCATGGGGACTGCGTTAGCATGGGGACAGCATTAGCATGTGTTCATCCACTAAAGGTTTGGCATCAACCCTGCTCTGCTCTTCAGTACCAGTAAATGTGTTAGTTCTTGTTAGCATGGTGCCTGATACACCACCAGGCTCTGACGCATGACTCCTCAGAGAGCCTGCAAGCTCGTTTGTACTCTTACCAAATGTGTGTGTGTGTGTGTGTGTGTGTATACTCAGTCTTTATGTGTGATTGCTTTTATCTGTTTGTGTGAGAAATGTGTACTTGCGTGTGTGAGAAGAAAATTTGTTATTTGGGCACATGATCATGTGTGCACAGAGGAAGTGTGCATGTGTGTGTGTGTGCTGAGACTTTCAGTACTGGCATCGTCCCAGCAGGCTGAAACGTGCTACAGCTCTCCAGATGGCTGTGCCGGACGCCTCGCTCACACAAACTCGGGACACAACCGACAGGGTTCATGTGACGGAGATGTGAGAAAGAGGCAGAGAGAGAGAGAGAGAGAGAGAGAGAGAGAATCAATAGATATTTGCCATGCTTCTGTTCTCAGATCAAAAAGTCGTGATTATGCCATACAAGCCTACTTTTAAAATAATCAGTCTACAATTAAATAATCAGACCACATTCACCTGCTAATGATTAAAATTTGTAAAGCAAAAGGAAAATGTCTGGAATTAAAATGTTGAAGCGCGAGTAAAATTAGTGCTTCACATACCTACTGTAACTTACGGAAAATGAACGAAAACCGTTTGGTGAAAAAGCGCATTTAGAGCAAGGGTCATTGTTCTTTTACTCGTTCTCAGACATTTATCTTTGTAAAGGATAAAATAAATGTACAAATGCATGTTTATTCATTTCACCGACTCGAATGATGGGCTTTTAGAGCATTTGAGCAAATTAGGGAAAGTGTTAAGAACCAGAGCCAGATGTTTCAGGGCCCCTGCTGAACCTGAAGATGTGAGTGTTTTCCCTGCTCCGACACTCCTGACTCAACTAATCAGCAAATTAACACCTCTTACTGAGTTGAAGTGGGTGTGTTAGAGCAGGGGGAAAAAAACACAAAAAAGTGCAGGCAAATGGAAATGTTCTAGGTAAAATAAATATTAATCAGTACGTATATGTTGAGGCATTTTTAGCTGGATCATGTAGGATTTAGCCCTCGCTTTGTCTCTACCTAAAGAGAGCGATGCGGCAGTGCTTTAGTCCTTCAGTCTGTCCAGCTCTCTCACTTCCTCACTCCTGTACACTCTGCTCAAGCAGATCAGCTTCCAAAGTGAAACAGAAAAGCGCTCAGGTAGACGAAGACTCATCGACTTAGCGCCTAAGTTAATCTGACAAATGCTTTGTGGCAGATGGGGGCGTGGTTTAGCATGGGTCAGTACTAGGAGGGAGGCGATTGCGGACGAGCTACAGGGCTAATGGCGAACGTGACACACCCGAACCGAGTTTTATGTTATTGTCTGCCATCCCTAGTTGAAATAAAAACGCTGTCGACGCTGTTACACAAAATACATGACTGCATGACATACAGCAGGCTGAACGCTCATAGTAATAAATGCCAGTTTTAATGCTCTATGAAGTCCTCGGTAACAATGACCATTCCACGTTTAGTGCAGATGCAGATTGTCAGCTTTATCTTTGCTGAGCATTTCAGTGAGAACCTGATATGTGGTTTGAAATTATTTATGGATGTGCGTGAGTAGGACATGGAGGACACACACAGCCCGAGTTAAAGATGATCCAGGATCAGTCTAGGAAAACTTACTTCCTACAGCCCGACTGTGGTACTGAGTAATGCGAAAAGAGAGGGATTTGGTATGGATACGGGTGTGCAATGTGGCAAAAATATTATATATCTCAAAAGTGATTCTCAAAGGCATTTCTAAGATATACAATACGTATCGAGACATATAGGATCTCTCCCAAACTGCTTGCAAAACAGCTGCGCTGCCTAAAAAAAACCTGTTCACTGATAATTCATTTGATGGGTACAAAAATGTACTTATGTTCATTTTTCTATAATTACAAAATAACATTTTTATTTGCAAAATTATTTAATGTGTAAAACATGTTACCATTTTACAATTTTAATGATTAGGTGCAAAATTTTACCATCACATCAGTTGCTTCCAGTCATTTACAGTGTGTTAGTAGATATTAGTGGAAAATATGTGAATATCTGAATATCTGTTTCAGGCGCTCTTGATACGGAGACTCAGTACATCTCCGTACGTCTGAACTTTCGAAAGCCGGGCGTTGCATATGTTCAGAAATCAAATCTGCCTGGCCCTGGGGTGTTGTGGCTCGCTTTAATGTCCTTTCTTCAGGAGCAAACGCTCTGTGTGTCAACAAGTCAGCTGTTTTCAGGAAAGAACGCTACCCACACACACACACACACACACGTGTCACCTTTAGTGAGAATGAAATGTCAGTTCTTAATTATTCATCCAGAGTGTCAGACAATTCCCCAGAGACTGAAGAGGGTAAGAGGTTAGAAATAATGCATGAGAGAGCTCGTGACTTTCACCTTGTTTGCTTGTGTCTTTTTTCCGGACGCTGGTTTCTGACCCACAACTCTACCGGAAGACTTTTAATGTCACTTAGTCCAGCATGGGTTGTGACAAAGCCCAAGTTCTGTAATATCACAGTTTTCCCTCCCAAATCTTCCACAGAGAGAGAGAGAGAGAGAGAGAGAGAGAGAGAGAGAGAGAGAGAATGATCCTTCGGCTGCCTGATGAAGCTGATCTGAAATGGGAATAGAATTAAAAACACACACACGCACACCATCAGGATGAGTGCGTGTAAGAAACATTAGGCATGATGGGCCGTATTTAGAGTTGAATTAAGCACACAAGTTGAGAATTTAATAACGAAATTTCTCACATCAGTATTCAGACCTCAAATTCAGTAAGTACGGACCGAAGGAGGAGGAGATGCATCTTAATCTGCGATGTTGCTTCTCCCAAGGAGGCGATTTTTTATGGATAAAATTAAAAATTAATTCAAAGCGAGCTGTAAGTGTAGCAGATGAGCTCGCTCAGCACTCTTAATCCTTCACACCATAGGCACATCTTCTTAACAGGAGGAGAGTGCATCAAATGAACAAAAACAGCACCATTATTTGAGTAATTCAGGCACGATAAAATAGCCTACATCCCACATTATCATTTCATGACCTCAGTTTAGTATTTCATGGCTTCATTAATAATTGCACTCAATTAACTCATAAAAGACACACAAAAAACTATGTGCTGGATCAAGTGCTATTTTATAAACTGCTCAGTAATGAGTGTGGAAGCCATTTTGTTAAATTAAACCAAATTTGCAGTGATGAATGTGATAATATACTAGAGTCCAATTAGATTTATTCAATGCTCTCGTCTTCTCATTCATATATTAGTCTTTTTTTGTTTTTCACTCTTTAACCCTTTCATGCATAAATTATTTATACACATACCCACCATATCATTTATACACATTTATATTTTCTCTCTTTTTTTTTTTTACCCATCATGGCATGATATATGAATTTTGATTCTGTCTAAAAAATATTTATTTTACAAAGTAAAAAAAAAAAAAAAGTTTAGACAGTATGCCTGAAATAATACTAAAAAAAATAAATCTACCAGTGTCCAAAAACCTTTAACATTCAGGTCCAAAATATGTTGAAGATGAAAAAATTCAGAAAATATCATTTCTGAACATACAAAATGTACACAGTTTAGGACTGTTGCATGACACACACACACACACACATGAGAAAAAAAATCCTAAGAGCAACACTCGTTTTAAAAAAACAAAAAACAGTTTCTAATCTAATTGAATTTTTTGTTATTATTTTTCTTGAGAATGAGAAATAGTCTAGAGAGCTACAGATGTTTATGTTCATTTTCAGCAATGGTCTCAAGTGACATGGAGGTGATTTACATCTTATATTTTACCGAAATATAAAAAAAGAGTCTTAAATCGACTGAGTATAAGTGTGGACACTATGCACTATGCATGTCGCCGATCCTGATTACAGTCCAGTGTGAGGTATCTGTGTTGGGTGAGCAGCTCAGCAATGCAGCAGCAAAGGCAAAGCAGATTTAAGAAGATTTAGAAGTGTTTGTGGCTTTAGCTGAGGCGAGAGAATGTGTTACTGTTATTCGTTAAACTGTGGAATTACGATGTGACGCCTTACGCAGAGAGGATTATAGCGAGAATACTGGAACAATTCAGTAGAGGTATGAGTGTGGAGAATCCAT